>JADQWA010000791.1:0-131953 GCA_018344505.1 Nebria ingens riversi
AGAATTAAAATGAAAGATATTAATGTTTTGCACATCTTTTGTTTGAAAATTTTCCTCAAAAAGTGTACCAGTTACAAGAAAATTAAAACTCTTCCTTTTCTTATTTATATTGTCATAGTTACGTAGGTATGGGAAGCTATATTTAATAAATCGTATCAACTATGTGTCAACTTTTTTACAAGAAAATACAATAGACTCAATTTTTTTGACATTTAACATCTATTGCCACAAATAGATTCAGTAAAAAAGTTTCAAAGTTTAGTAAAATATTAAAAATATTATACATAAATATGTTGTTAGGTTTTAAGTTCATTTAAAAAATAAAAACGTCCGGCTATAATAACTTCTATTATAGTGTATTTTAATACCTACTACGTATAAGAAAGTTCAGTGTAAGAGACTGCAGACGTTTTTTTAACAAGATATTTGATAAAAACTGTTTGACATTTTCTAGATAGCCTCATGCGTTCTCGACCCACTATTACGCGCAGTAAACGAACAAGCTTCGCGTTTACCACCCACAGACATGGCAGTCTACATGTTAAATTGTTTATACGCAATGCATTCCTGTTTATCTTATTTTGACTACATGGAAAACCGATTAGAACGACTTCAAGCACAATCGGATGCGCAAATCGATACTTTAACATCGGAACAAGCCAGTTCTTTAGTTGCTAACTTAAATTTAGGCCCTATATACACGATTCTACAAGATAAAGACAAGGGACCACTGTCTGGCATTCCTGGAATGGAACCAACTAATTTAAAAACATTTCTGGTATTATTTGTATGGCTTTTATAAAAATATGTAATAATTTCAAATTTGTTTAGGCTCGACTTGATGCGCTTTCATCTATGCCTGATTTAGTTATGTTACCTCAAATCACTTTATTGACTTCGGCAAATTATAAACAGGCGGTGCAAAAAAGGGCTTTTGAAGTTTTATTAGCTATTTATAAGCAGTTATATGAAGGTGTACATGATCCAATTAATCAATATCAAAATCCTGAGACGATTTTAGATAAAACGCCGGATGATATGAAAAAAATGTTGAATTGTTAACTATGTATTATTAATTTTAAATATTTATACATATATACATAAAAAATTAAAGAAATTTAATTGTTTTATTTATTTTAATACTGTGATTCAGGAATTTCTAGAAAATTTTCTACAAATGAAGTCACAAATCGATAAATAGTAGGTAAGTTAAATTCTGGATTCAAATTCGCTATATTTTAAAATGTTCTCAAGTGTATATTAATTAGTTTTAATCTTAAATTATAATTTACATTTTTGCGACGAAATCAGTTGAAAATACTATATATATCTTTTATTATAGGATATTTTAACTGGTTGTAATTTTTTTAACTGAAATTCTTTTTATCTATATTTCTACTTTTTTCTAAATTATCATTTACATATGTTAAATGATATTAATTTCAATTTTATGGCACAGTAATAAGTTTAAAATTTATTGTTCTTGGTAATAAATTATTTTCTATTTAAAGATTAAACTATTTAATGTTCTTGTTTTAAGTTTTATATTATTTATTTGGATCTAAATACTATTTTACATTAAACTTATTTCAAATTGAATGTCAAATTTGAGTTAAACTCGACAGAAAATCAAAAATCTTTCATATTAATAAATGTCTCAAAATTTTAAATCATTTAGATATATTGCAATCAAACAAACAAATTTGAGGATGTTTGGAAATTTGTTATTTTTTTACTTCTACAGTAAAATTTACGTAGAAAGATATATAATGTAGATAACTGTATACGAAAATTCTATATGTATGTATATATATAGTCGATTTAGAGATAACAAAGAAAATTAGAGTATAATATGTATAAATGACCTTTAATTTGAGGTTTTATGACGAAGCAAGGGAAGGAGTAGGAAATGTGAGTGATTAGTGTGATACATTATAATTTAAATGAATTTATATTTATGTAAATTATCAATATTTAATTAGTTTTGGTTCAAAATCTGTAATAAATCGAAAGTTAGGGAGCGAAGGGTCAGAAATCGTATTTATAATGTATCATTATCTTATTTTGTCTTTTTTTAGCGGCGCGTTCTTGAAGCGGATTGGCCCGTGACTCAGTTGTGCTTCGCCGGTACAGCAGTCAGCATCGGTATGTGATTGTTGATGGAATTTGCACTGTCTACACATCCGAGAAAACATTTCTTTGACGGTTAAACAATTCTAAGTCGAGGTTTCTATATATTATGCCAAATTAAGGGTGTGCTGTTTCGTTTTAATACTGTTGTGTGTGATTTTACCCCAGTTTTGTCGGTGTAATGTATCGTGTTGTGTGATGAAGTGACTTCCAACTACAAAATGGCCGACTCTAGTTATTACCAGGTGAGTTTCTTATTACTTGTTGAGAATTACACCTGTCAGGATATTCGTAAAAAGATTTAAATTTATTTCATATTGATTGGATTTATATTTTCTACAATTGAACTATGGCTATCAATAATTATTGCTACAATAGGTACGCTGGTTTTGAAACCAAATTATATTTATGTTTTTTTATAGTTTATTTCTTTATTCATATCATATGCAAGCATTATTAAAGCAGATATCAAATCTTATCAATAATTAACAAACATACAAATGATAAGATTACCTACCTATTTGTTAAACTTACACAAATATTACTACTTACTTTTTATTAAGTGCAACCTAACAGGTGGTTGACAAAATTAGTTTTATGTATCCAATTTGCATTCTTATATTTCACACAATCAATATTGTTTATACATTTATAAAAGTAGATTCACAGTCTAAGTTGAGCCAGTTCTCCAACAAACGTTTTTATCAGTCATTGGCTAAAAAATCTTTATAGTTATAATTTAGGATAGGGATAGAGAAGATTAATTTTATAATTTAGAAATAAGCGGTTTAGAAACTTTTTTTTTTAAATACGGTTACGGTTGTATTGAGAATAGTTCAACAATACGTGAATATATAATCAAACATATGTATTTATTTATTACATCATGTCTCTTCTTATAAGATTAATATTTTAATAACCAGAAAGTTACACAAAACCATCTAAAATGTTAACAATTACGAATAAAGAAACAGTTTCGTATACATAATATAAAAGAATGTACCCTTATCTATATTATGTAATAATTAATTAAAAACTCGTAATAATACGGGTACTACTTCTGAAATTGCTTCATGCTCTAATATTTAAGCTAAGAACTAAAATTACAACATACAGTTATATATATATATATATATATATATATATATATATATATATATATATATATATATATATATATATATATATATATATATATATATATATATATATATATATATATATATATATATATATATATATATATATATATATTATATATATATATATATATATATATATATATATATATATATATATATATATATATATATATATATATATATATATATATATATATATATATATATATATATATAATATATATATATATATATATATATATATATATATATATATATATATATATATAATATATATATATATATATATATATATATATATATATATATATATATATATATATATATATACATATATACATATATATATATATATATATATCTATATATATATATATATATATAATATTTTATATATATATATATTTTATATATATATATATATATATATATATATATATATATATATATATCTATATATATATATATATATATATATATATATATATATATATATATATATATATATATATATATATATCTATATATATATATATATATATATATATATATATATATATATATATATATATATATATATATATATATATATATATATATATATATATATATATATATATATATATATATATATATATATATATATATATATATATATATATATATATATATATATATATATATATATATATATATATATATATATATATATATATATATATATATATATATATATATATATATATATATATATATATATATATATATATATATATATATATATATATATATATATATATATATATATATATATATATATATATATATATATATATTATATATATATATATATATATTTTTTTTTTTTTATGGTTTACCCCATAATAATATTGATAACACCTAGACAAGCGCCTAGGCATACACAACTCGCAATACTTGGCTAGTGACTTGGTTGTATACGGGATTCAGTCAATCAATCAATCACTACGGAAATTATATTACTTAATATTCATTTGAACACTTAATTTATTTCGCATTTAAAGAAAAACGAATTCAAATTAATAACTCAAATAAAATCGGTTGATAATATTCAACATATGTAGATAACTCGAAATTTGTTTTGTGACAAGTCTTGTTTCGAGTTACGAAGTTCGGCTGTAATTTTAAAATATGTTTGTTAATCAGGAACGTACTTAAACTTATTATTGAATATACAAATAAAATGTTTAATATCTTCTAAATTTAGTAACACTAATGTGAGAAATATGGCGTAATCATGTTTAAAACAAAAAAAAAAACTTCGTATATAATTCTAAATATTTATGGCCATAAATAACATAAAAGTTGCTAGTTCTTGTTAGTTTAGGATTTGATGTGAAGATAAGTTTATTTTAAATAAGTTTTAAACTTTTAAACAGGAAAACAGGCTATTTTTAGAATAACATATTAAAAATTAACATTGGTAAAACTATTTTTATTTTGACATTATTTTCGACTATAAAAAGTACTTGAATAGCGTCGTTTAAATTTCTTCTACATCTTATTTTATGGGCGAAAGAATGAAATATACAGACGTTTTTAGTTTCCCCCTTAATGCGTTCCTAGATAATAACCTTGATGTTAAATTTGGGACCGCGAAACACCATATACAAAACAGGTTATTCACATACTATACGTGATCACATAGTACGTATGTACTCGTATATGTTGATCGAAAACGTATAAAAAATTGGGTGTTTTAATTCTGCCGAAAGGAAAATTTATCTTTAAATATCTACGTACAAATTGATGTAACAACTGTTTTAACTTTTAAGAGATTTTAAGATCGAAATTCTGACTTGCAATTGTTTTAAGGTTTTTTTAACGATTGTTTTGAAGTTATTAAAAATTCGAGTACCTAATCGAAGTTCGTGTGTATTATATTAAATTTAAAAAAATGAGGTACAGCCTCATAAACAACTTTCTATTTTGAGGTTATAAGAATAAATTTAGATTTCTGCACTTATGGGCCATCTGTTGGCTTCTTTTTAAAGTGCGTGTTATTTCGATAGTTTGCAACACTGACGATTGATATGTAGTGTCAAACCTCCGCTGTAAGCAGGTTTGACACTACGTATCTATCGTCAGTGTTGCAAACTGTCGAAATAAGACGCACTTTAAAAAGAAGCTAACAGATGGCCCACCTTATACTTTAATGACAATAATTAGTATTTGATGTGCAGTATTTAATTCTGAAAAGGACACTATATTTCTTATATAATGACGAATAACAAAAATATATAAAAAACAAATGTAATCATTATTTATTTAGGAATCTTATTTTAATCATTATATTGTATAATTGTTATAAATAATAATGAACGGAATTTTAATTCGGTTATGTTTTAAACGGCTGTTTAATGTTGTATTTATAAAATAGCAATGACCAGCAAATGATGGCCGTTAAAGTTTTTTTCAAATGATGTTAAATTAAAAAGAATTTCAAAAAAAGTATCCAAAAGTAGCTAAACTAGTCAGGTGGCGCCCACGAAATACCTCGCCCACTGTATCAACTACATTCGATAAAAAATATAAAAAATAACATATATTCGAGCGTATATTAAAAAAAATTGTAAAGAATTTGCTATAATGGTGTGTGGAGTCTGCGATCATAAACACGTACTGTCTGTGCTTGTGTTAAATTTATAATAGCTTAAATACATCAAAATTTGTTGTTTCGGGACTGTTGCGAATTCTTTAACTTTTGCAATTCAGCTAAATTTCTTTATTTTGCCTATTTTTAACTTCAACATTTTGAAATACTATAATAAAATGATTTTTTGTTGGCGTCTACTGCACTGACACGTAAACAAAATATTCGAAATTCCAAAAATCAGATCAAGGCCCTTTTTGTTTTTGACAAATAACAAATTATTCCAACAATTAATATACAATTTGTTATTTGTTGTTAGTGTAAATCGTCATAGTTAATTTATTCTTAAATTTTGATCGTTACAACACCTAAAAAAGTTCATATCGAAAAAAAATCAACCAATATAATAATTTAATTATAATTGTTCTTGTCTCAGTTTATATTCGTAGGTATACAGGCACAATAGTTAGTTTTTATTGAAGATTTTTAATGATCTATAAGAAAAAGAGACAAAAAGTTACTGATGATCGTTAAATAGATAATAATTGTTTCATGGTGCCTCAAAATTTGATAAATTTTTACCGAAATGTCCCTGAGACTTGACCGGTGGCAGTGACCAACTAAAATACCTGAGGTCAGCAATGTGGTGACGTGTGAAAGTCAAGGAAACACTAAAGATATCAGTGACGTACGTCACTCGATAATTATTTACGAAATAATACATAAACACTACAACTTACTGGCGTACATTTATTTTCATGTCAATGAAAATTAACTAATATCATATTTAAAAGTGGACACCAAAGCAAATTGTAATATTTCAGCAAATTAATTCTCATAATTATCTTATCAAAAAATATATTAAGTGATTATTTGAACTGTATATACATTATGAATACCGTATTATATATAAAAAAACATTTAAAAAATAAATAGATTACTCGTCTACGTTAACCTGTTTTTTAACCACTTTATTTACGTTAGTTTTCATGCAAACATAGATGACGCTAGTAACACCAAATCAACGTTTAGGCAATTATTAAATATGTTTTAACGGCGTTAAGTTTACATATATAAAACAATTTCAGGACGAAAACAATATTTGAATTAATTATAGTTTTTTTTGGTGTTTTTAAAAATGTTCTAAAGTCAATATTAAATAGCGTTGCTTTTTTTAGGGCCTAATAACTCTAATAATAAAGGGCCTAGTGGTTTTAAAATTCGAACGGTATGAATTGTGTATCTATAGATTATGCACACCTAATTTGGTGTCAATCCATTAGGTATTTTTAGAGGAGAAGGAACGACAAATTATGATCTTACGAGCGAGCAAGCGTCGACTGACGCCTAAGTAGTATTTCTTTTGTTTTTATAAATTAAGAAAAGAAGAGAATTTGATAACGAATAAACGTGTAAAACTATAGTTTTGTTCGTTTGTTCTGCACTAGTTGTTCAGATCATCGAGTGTAGGAAATATTCGGATCGTTTGTCTCAGTTGTAATTGACATGAAACTGTTTCTTATGTTCAATACAGCAATAACATCAATTAATAACAAATCTACTAGTAAAAATGCGTTCATTTGAAGATGTTTAATGTCATAACACCAACGCACATTGCATTTATTGTTTTGATGACGTCATTTTCTCCTGATTAGAATAAATCAATGCAGTATAAACGAACAAGTGTTCTTAGTATCAAAATATGGTTATTGTTACTGTTTCCTCCTTACGTCACACTTAATTAATGAATGTTATTCCTCTTTGGAATTTCTTTATGGACGCCCATGTTGGTTTAGATCGCGGATGGTCCCACTACTTTTCTGTCTTCAGTTGAAGACTAACAGTCCCTACCACCTGCTCGATGGCATGCAATGCACCATCACAACATAGCTACAACAGTCAAGTGCGCGATTTGTTCGAATGTGTAATGTCCCATATTTGATTGTATTACATGTGGGTGTTTGTGGATGTTTTAAACACAAATTGTGCTTGATTGTGTGTTGTATTGTTTGCAATTAGTGCCTAATTTTTGGATTATGTGACATAATGGTGTTAAAAAAACCGTTGGCGAGGATTGGGATTTTGGCGTCCATCACTTTGCAATCTGTATGTTTATTTATGGTGCTATTCTGAGCAAGTCTATAATTCTGTAAGAAGAATGTGGAAATGTTTTAAGTTATTTTTTTAAATTCTATCACAAATAAAACACTCATTGATTTTACATGTGGTGCGATGCCTAGGACATTTTTAGGCCAACATATCCGTTTGATATTTTTATTTATTTTACAAATTTTTCATATAAATTTTACTAATGTTGCGATTTTGAGCTATAAGAGTTAATATTTTAAGGCGTGTAACTATTTTAATTAAATTAAAATAGAAACATTTATTAAAATTACTAAATTTATCAAAATTAATTTTGATTATATATATAAAATGAAATCTACTGGAAAACATATATTTATTAAAGAACTGGAGGGCTGCTTATAATTTACAGATTACAGATTTACAGACATCGAAAAATTTGCTCAAAATGTATGTTATACAATATATACTTACTGAAAACATCTGCAGTTTGTTTACATAGAAAGGACATTAAAAAAACAAAATTTTAAACATTTAAGAAAATATAATTATTCATTACACTATATTAGAAGTTTAGACGTTTTTTAGTTTTCCAATGAACTTAAATCTAACAAAATATTTATATATAATATTTAAAATATTTTACTTACCATTGTAACGCTTTTCACTAAATTTATTTGTGACAATAGGTGTTATATGTCAAAATATTTGAATCTATTTTATTTTCTTGTAAAACAGTTAACATGCATAGTAGATGCGATTTATTATATATAATTTCCCATACCTATGCAACTATGGCAATATAAATAAGACAAGGCAGAATTTCAATAGTAATCTTCTTGTAATTGATACACTTTTTGAAAAAATGTTTCAAACAAAGTTGTGCGAAATATGAATATCTTTAATTTTCATTGTAACTATTTTTACTGTAAGTGTAGCCATTTCGGTGATATTACAAAAACCGTAAAAACATGACTAGATAGACATGAACTTCCGGTGTGAATATTATTATCTAAATAGGAGGTTTTCTTGTCAGCCATATATAAATCTTAAGTTTAAAGTCATTCCAAAAACAGTCAGACTCGGCTCTGGGAAGGTGTATTTCTGTTATAATCTCGAAATCGATTTTTTTCATGATTACAATACTTATTACTTTCGTATAAGAAAGTAAAAATGTATTAATTTTCGAAGTATCAGCGTTTAAAAAATGTACAGATTCATTTTACATCATTACTGATATTCTCAGAGAATGCATCCATTAATTGCACTTTACAAAAGATTTTAAGTATTTTATTTTAGTTATTTTATTAATTTAACTTTAGAGATCGGTACGCCGTACACATCTGTACGTTGGGTGCGATTGCAGACTCCTATTGTAAAATGTCAGTGACCGTTAATATGTTTTTCTTATTTTAAATTTGATGTTATAAATTAAATGTTCATAAAAAGCAAATATAAAATTTAATGTCGCAACTAATTTCAGTACCTATATAATAAAACCCGTAATATTTCATCATGAACATCATATTATTTATGCCTGGCTGAAAGTGCTACATGCTTAATTCCATGCATGGTATGACAAACATTCAATTGACAAATATATGGTACCTACACGTAACTCAGTTTCACCATACGCCATATTATATGGGCTCCTTCATAAAAAATACATAATATTAAAATTTAAAAAATAAACATATATTTTTAAGACTAATTACATCGGGTTTTAAAAACATTCAATTGAGGTTAAAATGGAACCAAATTAACCAATACGATTTTAATTATCCACGATTATTCAGAATAAGTCTTAGAATAATATAAATTTGTTGACACTTGTGTACAAATTAACAAATAGGACGAATTATTTTTTCTACCCCCCCCCCCCTCCTCCATCGCGCCAGCATCCTGCTCTCACCCTAACTTCTCCCTCGCCCCTCTCTCGTAGAGTAGGTGAGAGTCAAATGAAGTGGTATGTTGAAAAAATGTCAACAATTTTTCGAAAGAAATGCTTTTTAATAAAATGAGTATTTAAAACGTTTTCCCTGTACAGATTTTGCCCCTAATACAAATCCATTTTTGTATCGTACTGAGAACAGTTTGAATTTTACTGAGAACAGCTTAAATTATTATTGACTTACGACTCTTTTTTACGTAGGAATCTTTAATCCATATGTCGACCATATAGTAAATTAAAAATGTTGAAACAATAGTGTGAAAAATAATACTACGAGCACGGAATAGGGCGTGAATAAAATAAATGAAAGTACTTTGAGATCATGAAAGTGAAATGATACAATATGAATAGTTGATTGTATATTTTAATTAAAATATATCACACATCAGACAATAAGAAATAGAAAATGAAAATTGGATTTATTCTCACGGTACCTATAAGATAAATAAAACCTCGTATAAATCATATAAGGTGCTAATTTTTGTAGATATATTTAATTTTATTATTTATATATGCACTTATGTCTAATTATGTTTTTTTTATTAACACGTTTGTAATATTAACAATTGTTGATAATTCTATATTTATATCAAAACATATGTTCATGAATCAATATAAATATTTACAGTTTTAATATAGTCGCCAATTCAATATTTATATTTACATTATTCATTACATATTGGTGACCTTGTTGTTTAATTTTCAACTGTGAAAAAGTGTCATTTTGAAAACAAAAGGTTTGTAATTATTTGTCTGTGATGTATTGTCGACAATTCCTATTGTCTTGCATTCATTCTCTATGTATAATTTAATTGTGCGATGCTAACACAACCATTATCTGTATAATTCATTTATTTTATCAACAATGCACTATCGTTAATTACTTGAGAATTTTTTTTTGTATTTGAGATTCGTTCGAGATAAAAATGAGAAAACACACTTTCTAGTTACTATTTTGAATTGGACATACTCTTCTGCACACTAGTTTGATGATTTGATATTAATAATAATTATATTCATATTTGTTTGCAAACTGGGCGAAAAGATAAATACACAATTTACCATAATTATAATTATCAAAGTAACAATCAAACCAATTGTAATAAATCTAAGATATCTTTATTTATATCTTGGGTATTATAAAATGTAGTATATTCGGCGTGCTGTTGCCTAAAGTTTGGAATTTCGATTTTCTGTATAAATAAACAATATATGTTAATTAAAATAATCGAAATAACAATCAAATCAACAACGATATATGTAGTAATCAATCTAAAATATCAACTGTTATATATATATATATATATATATATATATATATATATATATATATATATATATATATATATATATATATATACCTATATAGATTTTTTTAATAGAATCAGAATTTTTAAAAATGCATTTTAAGGCCTGCTCTTTTTTTGGAAAGTACAATATCTCCTGAAGTACGGCACTGGTTAGACTGAAAATGCGAGCGGATTCAATGGGGCACATGCACAATATGTGTGTCAAATTTGGTTAAAATCGGTTCGGTATTTTCAGAGGAGAAGAGGCGACAACATTTGGTCTTACGACCAACGTGTTACCAAGTATTAACATTTGCGGAATCAGGGCGATGGAAAATGAATTTCTATGAAGTATTTTTAATTTTTATATTTATTGGTAATAAATTAGTAAAATTTAATAACACTTTATTTAAACAATGTTTAAGATGGCGTTTTTCGTCAAGTTTCACTCGACTGTTTTGAGAATGTATAACAAATGATTGTTTTGATTATTTACGTAATATGGCAAAGCAATTACGCTAGTTCATAGTTTAATCGGTTTTACCGCGGCTTTTACAAAAATGATTTTCCTCATTATGATAATACATTTTTTCCATGTATTTTCACTGTAATCCAAACCTTATTAAGTAATTTACAAGTGATCTTTTGAGCAGACAGACAGACATTCATTTATAAGCTGCGTACATTGCACTGACGGCGAATTAATGCATATTGCCAGTTCAAGGAAAGTTGCTATTCATAAAAATTTAAATCTTGTGGTTTTAATTATTTTTGCACATTTATCCTGTTACGCTTGCTACTGTAAAGTAGTACAAAGTTTTTGGCACACCACATATATTTACTATAGCTATAAATTTATTCGTTTTTAAATATTTCTCCTAAAAGATTACTCGCACTGTACTTTAATAGTATTCAATTCAGCCTATTGTTCATTGAAGCATAGGTAATAAATACTTTCTTCTCAAGAAGTCCAAGGTTTAAAAAATCACAATTAAATTGTTTATTTGATCAAATTCCAAATGTTTAATGCAGAACTTTCTAGTGGAGAACCAAAAAATAAATTGATTTGTATTGAACTTCAATGTTTTTTAGACCTTTAAGAAATCTATATTTCATTACTAAAAATTAGTATACCAGTTTTATTAGTGAAAAATAAATAAATTCTTGGTTATGAGAACAATTTTTTTCCCAAAAATATGTAGGTTGTACAGCAACAGACTTCTACGCACATCAAAGTCAGGGTTCAAGCTATTCCGAGTAGCCTGTATATGCGTGTGAGACAACGATTACAGAAATTAAAACGCGTGGCTGATACATGTTACTTTACTGTAAAAATGACTATGTTAAATGAAGAAAAGTTTAAGTAAATAATTTTTTAACTAGAACAAAATATAGATGCTCGACCGGGTGAGATTTAATAATATTTTATCCATATGTAAACTGTAAACGATGTTTAAATAGGTATAACATTCGTTTGTTGCAATATTAAAACAACAAAAATAAAGCCATCTCATTATTGAATGAACAGTTTCGAATTATAAGTTACAAAAACAGAAGTAACACCAAATCAATATTTAAGCAATTATTAAATATTTTTTCACGACGTTACATTTTCATTTTAGAAATAAATGTGAAGAACTAAAATATATTGGAGCTTCATGTAGATTTTGTTTTGTATTTAAAAACATGTTTTAAAGTCAATATTTAAGGTTGTTGCCTTTTTTTGAGCCCTATAACTCCAGAAATAAATGCCCTAGTAGATTTAAATGGCGAACGACACGAATTGTGTACATATAGATTATTTATACTAAATTTGGTGTCAATCCGTTCAGTATCTTTAGAGGTGAAGGAACGACAAATTTAGTCTTACGAGCGAACGAGCTACCAACATCTAAGTATATGAGCTATATTTATTTTTAAATTTAGGGACGATGATTTTTTTTAGACATTTTTCAATCCGAGATACAGACACACGACAGAATGCTTTAGCTCTTCGTTACTACGTACGACGAGTTAAGAATGCGAAAAAACGTCATTTTCAACAACGTTCAATTCATTTCAGATTTTAAATAAATTGAGCGCTGTGGAAAAAAGTTGTTTTTATATCATTTTTACTTATATATAAACCTACCACAACTGAGTTGACAATTTTAATCATAATTAAATTAATATTCCCTTTCTGCTAAATATATATTTGTTAATTTCTATTTTTCTGTATACACATATAAATGTTGAAACAAATTAATTTAATTAAGGTCAACATATGTATGTGTATACAGAAAAATATAAATTAACATATATATTTTTCTTTTGTTATAGAATAATCATTGATAAATATGGTTTAGTACATTTGGTAATAGAACTAAATTTAGCATTGAACAAAATATCATATCCGGGTCAAAAGGTTAACATTTGCACCGTAAAAAATAAATAAATAATGTTCTTTAGAAATAATTACAAACAGTTGTTTGCTTGCGTAATTTTGAACGTGTCATTTCATCCTCGTGACTGTACCAGATGAAGATTGAATGGCCGGAAGTATGACGTCACGTCACTACTTAATATGCGTCTTATTATATCCTCTCCTTCATTCATTGCATTTATCAAAGTTTTGTGTTTTTGCTAAGATAACTTCATGGATCATGATGAACAGGCTACGAAGAGCTTAAGTATTCGTGAGACAGTGAACATTTTTGCTTGTCATAGGCGAGCTGTGCGCATTAGGTTATTTATGGGTGTATCTACTATCTAGTAGATTTGTTATCAAGCTTTCAATCATTTTATACATCTTGATGACATATTTAAAAATAAGTTTAACATATGTCTTATATGTATAGAACAACCGTTAACAAATAAAAATTAAACATGTTTGTTAGAAATCTGTGAACTACTGACATATAATAATACCGGTTTAACAATATACGAATTGTTTTAAATAACTGTTAACTCAACAATTAAAAATATATAAAGTCAATCTGTAAATATTTTACTTCTTTTAGTGAAAATGTGCACAGAAGAATTCAATTAAAATTATTTTTAAAATATAAAATAATTGTTTACAAACATTTAAATTTGTAAGTTGTCAACTTTAGAATAACAAAATTAAATCATTCTTAAACTGTTAACGCATGTATTTTTACTTTCTTTTACGAAGTTATAAGTAAGTATTGTAATCATGAAAAAAAAATCTCGAGATTTTAACGGAAATATATCTTTTGACCTTCCCTGAATCGAGTCTGACTATTTTTGGAATGACGTCTGTGTGTGTGTGTGTGAACGCTCTATAGCCTACACTGTTGAAGATAACATTATAAAACTTTAAACTTAAGACTTGTATATGCCTGGGAAGAAAACATCCTATTTTTGAAAAGCATATTCATACCGGAAGTGCATGTTTACTTGATACACTTTTTGCATATCTTCGAAACGGCTGCACTTATAGTAAAATAGTTATAATTAAAGTTAAAGATATTAATGATTTGAAACAACTTTTGTTTGAAACATTTCTTCAAAAAGTGTACCAGTTACGAGAAAATTGCTATTATCTTATTTATTTTGCCATAGTTACATAGGTATGAAAAATTATATATAATAAATCGTATCTACTATATCATGTCAACTGTTTTAAATATTCAAATATTTGACATTTAACATTTATTGTCAGTGTCACAAATAAGTTTAGTGAAAATACGTTACAAAGGTTAGTAAATCATTTAAAATATTATATGAAAATATTTTGTAAGGTTTAAAGTTCATTGAAAACTAAAAAATGTCCAGCCATAATAATTTTTGGTAATAATGTGTTATGATTAATTATATTTTCTTTATACAATATAGAATCGAACATATTAAATCTAAAGTACATATGTTTTATTTTAGAAATCTGACAATAAATTAACTTTACAATTTTATTGGACCTAATGAATGAAAACATTTTATATTTTAATTTATATACTATCAAATCAAAATATACTGACCACGTAAAAGAAAGTTTAGGGCCATATATATAATTTTAATATGTTTTTTATTATTATTAAATGACGTCTCTACCACATAGTAACTGCTTTTATTCTTTATAATTGAAACAGCTACGTTGAATTAAAAAAAAAAAAGAAATAGCAATAATTAAATAACTGTCCAAATTTTACATTTGTGGAATACTTTATTAACGGTACCGTGTGCTAGAGATTTCGACAAAAAAGTTGTTAAATACGAAATATGTTGTAGAACAGTTATCATTTTGTCAATCTGTCACAAATTTAAGAAACTGGAAACTAAAATACATAAAGTCCTGTCCAAATTCAGTTATACTTCAGTGACAAAACAAACACATGTATTGTATATAACATTCAAGATAATAATAATGTCTTTGTAGTAACGCCGAATACACATACACACATAGTTGAAGTAGGCCACAAATGACATATCATTCTGATGCGATATATTTCAGAACCTGTGTCTGTGTTCTGTAGTACGCTATACTACATATACATTATGAACAATGTGCTTTATAACCTGTTGCTTGTTGTTTGTGTTGCATATAGAATTTCATACACTTACATACAATAGACCCCTCTGTTCTGGAAAACGGAAACGGCAAACGGTTAGACTGAGAGGGACGAATCATTCTTATCACACGACATGCTGCTTACTTTATTGTAAAAGAGAATGCTTTTATTTATGCTAGAGATGTATGCCTATGAAAGGTATTGCGCGTGGGTGTTGTTATATTATATATGAAGTTATTTCAATTTCTATACGATGTTAGTCTGATGAATTTTAATATGGCTTTAGAAGAAATTCATTAAATCACTGTGTGATATTATTCATGCAAAATAAGAAATATATATATATATATATATTATATATATATATATATATATATATATATATATATATATATATATATAAAAATACATATACATATACATATTACATATACATATATATATAATATATATATATATATAATATAATATATATATATATATATATATATACATATATATATAATATATATATATATATATATACATATACATATATATATATATATATATATATATATATATATATATATATATATATATATAATATATATATGTCGAAATTAGTTTAAGAAATATTCTATTAAGAAACAAATTTATTCATTTGATATACTTGTTTTTATAAATTATTGTTTTCGTATTTAAAATTAAAAGCGAGGAAATAAAACGTAATCTATATTTTGTTTGCAACGTAACAAGAAATATGCAATGTCCAGTTTGTAAAATCTATTATCTTTGAGAACTATTATGTACTTGTTGTCATAAAATCACATTGCTATTTTTATACGTACGTAGGTGTGGAATAAAGTGTACACGCATGTATGTTCCCAAGTACCTACAAGCTGTAAATATATCATCTATTTATAGTTTGAACAAAAATTGTAAATTCCCAGAATGAAAACTTTAAATCACACATCTTTTGAACTGTGCTCATATTAAATATGGAAAGAAATATATTTTAAGAATTTCGACAATAAAGTCTGTTCATTTCCAAATATAAGTATAAAATTGCTGTCGTAATAAACAACTAAAAATACATTACTTAATTGAATATATAATAAAGGCCTCTACTTATGTCAAATTATGAAATAATGGCAATATTAGTTAGAATTATAATAAAACTAGTGAAAGACTAGTTTAAATATCTGCAGTGTCATGCACTGGACTTTGTCATGCGTAGTTTAATTGACAGCAATGTTATTTTTTCATAAGAAATGTTAGTTTGATTCGATATTGTTTATTTTAACTAAGGAATATATTTCACTGAGGTTAGTGAAAACGGACTTAAGATAAATTAAATTAATTTAACTGGAGAAGAGTTGATCTGCACCTAATTTCCTAATTGAACTCTAAGTGCATAGTGCATATGCACGGAAAGTGTTAACTATATAAACTTTAAATTAAATAATTTAGATAATTTGATATTAAATAAAACGTGATCGCCAATAGGAAAGATGCACGTGTCGTTTTTAATTTGTTTTATGCAACTTTTTAAAATTTTAGAATCACTGTATTTTTTAGTTTTATTTAAAGCCTCTAATTTCGGAAATATGCATTTTTAAAAGTATTCGCGCCCAGGGAGAATGACGTCATTCTCCGTTGTTTTTTTTTTTGTCAAGATTAGGACATTGCAAGTAGATAATGGGGTTATTTTATTACTAAGTGTTGGCACACATTGCTGTATTGTGATCTATCATTTGATTTTTCTAGTTTTCTTTATACGTTTCAAACTTTTCAATACGCTTTATTTTTTCAAATCAGTCTTTTTCAAGACTACTGCGTATCAGTTTTGTTTACGAACGAGATCAAACTTATTAAAAATGACCTAATACCACATTAACAAAATCATTTCTTTATTTTTATTTGATTGGCAACATTGTTAAATGGAAGTGGAAGCGAAAAATTCAAAAATCTAGTGTTAAATTTCCAATGTGAATAAATATTTAATGTAAACGTTTTAAAGTAATTTTATGCATTATATACCTACTAATAATAATAGTACAAAATAATGATGTAGGTATGTTCTTTTCGCCATAGCAAAAGTATGCATCTTCCCTATTGTTTTAATGGTTATTAAAGGCGTTTTCATTTATAAGTACTGTTGAAATATTATGAGATATTTGGAAATCTTTGTTGTAAATTCGATAGTTTCTATGCAAGGTTTTCGAGACAAAAAAAAAAAAAATAAGTAATGTGATACACCATACGTGCTAAAATGTATAACGCCATGTCTGTCTGCTTTCAAATACACATAAATTTGAGTATCATAACTTGTGCGTGACCATATTAAATAACAAACAAAAATAATGATATTTATTGCTCTACAGTGCAAATTTTACAAGGTTGTCGATGTGAAAATGTATCATGTTAATTATATGGGTATAAAATATAATATGTTGAATCATTGTTTTGACTTTATACAATCTAACATCTATTATTTCATTTTCATAATTATTTTACCAAACTTATATAAGGTTCATGAAATCATTTCGAATTATTTATTATTTATACTCCTTGATAATATGCGTTTTTATTGTTGTTTTTGTGAACCCACTTAATTAATTTCGCGACCCATAAATGAGTCGTGATCCGCGGTATGGAAAAACAACTCGTTTAGTGTTAATATTAGTCTGGAGTGTGGTCTAAGGACGCCGTAGTAATTTGTATGTAAGATTATGAGGTGAAAATAAGGAATTAAAAACTCTTTAGCCTTAATTAAAAAAAGTGAAATTTAATCATGGATCATCAGTAAATTTTACGTGCATATTTAATAACAAAGGAAAACGTTAAAGGCAATGAAGCAACTGGGTGTTATTGTTGTTGTATGAAGAATTAAATAATATCATCATACCATTTCCTATAACATCAAACAGAACAGCACTATGGTACACTACAAACAAATCAAGATGTCGCTACTGCTACCACTACCGGTTTTTTAATTCACAGGAAATGAACTCATCGTGAGTAGGAAACGGGATTAATAACGCACTGAAACGTATTTACTAATTTTTGTAATGCACATACGCGTTGACTTATTTCAAATTTCCTTTTTTATATATTATGAAATATGAATCATTAATCAAAAAAAACATTCAATAAATAAGTAATGTATGTGTGTATAGGTACACATATTTTTTAGGTTTTAAACTTTATTATAGGGGACACAGCTAGATAGATAAGTACACAGAAGAAACTATAACCGAAGTTGTCGGATTGCATAGCCTAGTCAACATAGGCGTTCATACTATTTACATATTAAATCAAATTTGATAGTAAGCCTCACAGGGCAAGATCATCGTAATTTAGCAATAGTTAGGTAAGAAACTATTTTATAGGTACGGTTCAGGTGAGGTTTAGTAAGTCCCGGAGGGCAATATCATCGTTTATGTGTAGGTTCAATGTCACTCGAGCAAGAGGAGAAGAGGACAATAAGCAAGCGTGTAAAACTTCATTCAATATATATTTTTTTGTCCTTTCCGCACGGTAATATAACATCTATATATATATATATATATATATATATATATATATATATATATATATATATTTATGTTATGTATACATATATACTCGTATATATATATAGTATATATATATATATATATATATATATATATATATATATATATATATATATATATATATATATAGGATATATATATTCATTGAATAGCATAATCCGTTTTATTATTTTAGTATTATTTCCAATTTTTAATCAATCCTGTAATACTAAACATATTATCACTATATAAATATTTACATAATGTAATAAGTATTTGTCACATGTGATAACATGAAAATCCCCGATTAAACGTTTTTTTAAACCTATCATAAATTAAAGACAGATGAAATCACACAACAGACTAGTTACGTTATTGATTTGGTTTCGCGATTCAAGCTAAGGACCACGATATACATGTTTTTTTTAGTACTACCAAGAGAAGGACTGATCTGTCAGTCCTTCGTTTATCATAGGTTGTAGCTGTCAATTTATGCATTTGTTTGTTATATGTCAAAGTACATAAAAGACGAACATTTTCTAAATCTTATCGTTATGTTTATATATCATATACATTCGTTGAACTATTTGGGTAAAATTCTATTATTTCTATTCAATATTAGCATAGAAATTTATAATATTACATGTAATACATTTCTCATCACACTAATGTAGAAATAACCGTTGAATGAAAACAGCTGTTTTTTTGTTTACAATTGCCTGCCTACATTAGTTCTCTATTTTAGCGCCAGAGCTACGCGTTAGCATGAATTCCGAATACTACAACTGAAATTGGATATCAAAAAAAGAGTCTAGCCCTAATAAACAGATTTTTTGAGTAAACCAAAAAATTATATATATATATATATATATAATATATATATATATATATATATATATATATATTTAAAATGCTTTCAGCGTAAAACGTTAACCAGGCTATAGAACAGTTTTCTGGTCTGTTGTAGAACTGGGTACATTTAAATATATGAATGTGCTGGCCTGGATCCAGCAATCAAGACGATATTTTTAAACTGAAACAATTTCTTATGTCATCTATTAAGTATCCAATAGCAAAACGCTTGGTTTGGATTCATTCATAAATTTTTAATTTTCAAGGTAACAAGGCCTAGAACAATGTTTATAAATAGAAATACACATAAATCGGAGCATAACCAGATGAAGCATTTTTTGTTAAATAAAACTTCCAGACATCCTATGCAGACTTTCTCCACGCCCATCTATTGATCAATCAATTCTTTCCAGACGATTGGCTAATAAAGTCACTCGTATCACGACAATAACTATAGAATTAATGCGACAAATAGTTAATTTGTTAAGGCGTACTTCACAGCAACTGCAGTGATACGGGTTCTTAGAAATCTTTATTTCACTAATGCGATTACTGACAGTGAACACATTTATAATAGCTTCATTTCCGATACGTCCATCATACTTCTCACAGGAATTGTGCTAGATCCTTTCTTTAACTGACAATTTAATTACCATATTATCTGGTGGCGACATTTTCATTATAATATAAGGGCATGAAAATTATTAATATTTTGTGTAGGTAGTATTTTTCAATAGCTATTTTTGTATACAGATTAAACTATTTTTTGTTCAAGCGTTATATAATTGAGCGTATAGTTTAAGAATGGCAACATTGTTAGCAACAGCGTGATCGTTGGTAGAGAAGTTTATTTTAGCGATATTTCATAAATGGCAATGCTTATTCATTATTTTCATATATCTCAAATACAGATGCATGCATACTTTTGTAAGGTGTTTACTATATATTATATTATATATAGATAAGGGAACAAATGATTTTAATCATAGATTAATTTGACAAATATAACAGCTGATTCGAAAACGATGCTTAACAAAGCATACACATACACTATTGCCACCTATATTTTTAGCTCGCCGTACGTAGTACAGAGGAGCTTAAGTGTTTGTCAACATATTTTGTGTGTAACAATCTCGGTATTTAAAAAAAAATCTTTCACAGAAATTCATTTCACATCAGTCTGATTCAAAAAATATAAATATATCATATACTTCATAACATGTTGGTCGCTCGTTAGTCGTAAGACCAAATATTGTCACCTCTTCTCCTCTGAAAGTACCGAACCGATTTCAACCAAATTTGGCACACATATTGTTTAGGTGTCCGATTGAATCCGATAGCATTTTAAATCCAAACATAGCTGTGCTTCAGGTGATTATGTGCCTGCAAAAGAGAGCAGGTCTTAAAAAGCATTAGAGGTTTTAATATGGTAATCAAATGCAGCTAACCTCCATCAAGTCAGTTGACTATGTAGAATTGTATCACTTATTGAGTAGCAGTTATTAAATATTGCAAATCGTTGAAATGTATGCAAATTATTAAGTAATACACGAAACAATTTGCACTTGCAAGTTGCATTAATTATTAATCTTGCTTTCCATTAATCATGTGTTTTGTTTGAAATGAAATGAAATACGTGATTGATCATTTATCGCATACAGATTTATGTCAGAAAATTACTGTTACTAATAGCAACATAGAACATACATTTCAAATTACCTAGTACTTATAGTAAACCGATTTCTCTATCAGAGACAGCAATGTGTCATACTATTATTTTCAGATACTTATTTCTCTTTATAATTGAGAAAATGACTCAGTTTTTAATTATTTCAGATAACAATATATATAATATATATATATATATATATATATATATATATATATATATATATATATATATATATATATATATATATATATATATATATATATATATATATATATATATATATATATATATATATATATATATATATATATATATATGTATATATATATATATATATATATATATATATATATATATATATATATATATATATATATATATATATATATATATATATATATATATATATATATATATATATATATATTATTCGATTTTGTAGTTCAATATTTTAAAAACTAGTATATTTCATTGATAATTATCAATATTACAACCTATAACTCACAAACTGATAGCAGTTATCATGTAGATAGATAGGGTTACTTGCTTTATTATTTTTTAGTGTGTAATCAGATTGTTCCGTGTGTTGTTCAAAATTGGATTATGTTCGTTAAGCGTTGTTTAACATGTGAATTATTTGAGTTTAAAATGTTTAGTTGTGTTAAAGCTGACTTTGAAGTAAGATTTTTATTATTAACTAAGGGAAATCCCTTCAAAGAAATGCTTCATAACCACGTTTGGTGAATGTGTGTTTGCATTTTGTGGAAGTAATTGCCTGAATATTATTTTTAGTTTAGATAAAAACAATCACAAATTAAAGATCAAATTGTTAAATTATATTTCCTGTTTCCAGGGCGACTATATCCGGCATCCGGTCATCTATGAGCTCTCTCACAAATATGGAGTGGCAATGGACTCTGTTCCAGAGTCGTTGGTGCCGTATAAGTTGGAGGAACTCAAGGAGATGATTCGGAAACAAATTCGCAAAGAGCTGAAGATCAAAGAAGGGGCAGAGAAGTTGCGGGAAGTTGCTACTGATAGAAAAAGTCTGTCTCATGTAGCAACTATTGTCAAAAATTCAAATGTGAAACTCGGTGAATTAAAATCTGAACTTAGTGAGTTAGAATCGCAGATTATTCTAATGCAAGGACATAGTGCGCCCTCTACACCGCCTAGTTCAAGCAATGGTCAAGGTAGGAAATTAGAAATTTATTTATTTTACTAATTTTGTCTTCACAAGAAAGAAAAAAAAATTGAATTTTAAACCCAAATGTTAAGGTTGGTTACGAACAACAATTGTCCAGATTACTCGAAAATACTCCCAGATTACTCGAGAATGCCCTAAGATCTTAGAATACTTATATTTTCCATAAGATTACCCCAAGTTTACCTCTAAATTATCCCAGATTACTGTCAAGATTTCCGCAGTACCTATACACCAGAATTCCTTTGTGGTTCATGCCTCTCTATATGTATATTGTTCTAAAAGATAATTAATATTAAATCATCTTTAATTTCCTTATAATTGCTGAACTTTATCAATCTTAGGTCAATCTGTTTCATTGGTATTTTAAAGTAACACATCTTTAAAAGTGGATGACTGCGTTTATACACAAAATTACAATTGTAACAAAAAGCACTATGACACTGCCAAACTGTTTCTGGTACCATTTCCTTTCATCAAAAATGTAATTTGAGTTACCAAAAATTCATGTTATTTTCTGGAAACATAAATTCATTTAGTGGTATCAGCCAATAAATTCCTGGTATCATAAATTTGAACTGAAATTGTGACATTTTAAAGTATTTTAGTGATAGCGTAGAAAGAAAATGAATTTCTGTCTTCTGAAACAAATTTGGTATTGTAAAATGAATTTCTGTGACCGGAAATTAATTTTGTGATACCTAATAAAAATTCTGGTAACAGATATGCATTCTGGTTTCACTACATTAATTTTAGTTATCACGTATTCATTTTAAATTTGCGTTACACAATTTATTTTCCCACACAACATACATTCTGATAACAGAAATTGAATTTCTTATAGCTGGTATAGTAGTAATTTCTGGTACCATAACATGCTGCCATCTAAGAGTTGATAGTTCTACTGAGTACTTAAATAAAGTTTCCAACTCCGTATTTACGAAGGCCTAAAAATATGAGGCCGAATTAAACGAATATTCTGGTGTACTTTTCTCTAAATTACGATCGTCCATAATTTTTGCCTTAAACAATAAATATTTCCGGAAATCGTGGCAGACTTAAATAATCTATTAAAATCTAAGATTAATATAGACGTCGCAAACATAAATGACGTTGCAAAGCATGTTATAAATTTATTGAAACTATAAAATGTGTTTGTGCTTGTACATCTATTTATAAAGTCTTTACGAAAATAAATTGGAAAGGTCCTGTAAAAAATATTATTTTTGGAAAACACCAGAATGATGTTAACATAATATTTGCTCGAACTGTTTATCGAAATATTTATGTACAGAACCGTATTTGACGATAATTTATACATGTCAATAAAAATAAAAGATATTTCTAGTATCCAATTTAAAAGTATCTATTTTATTGCTTTTAAAATAGATTTGAAAAATTTATAGTTAATTTTTTTAGTTTAATTTAAATTATCATCGATTAAAATCTTTAATCAATAATTTATACACTAAATTGTTAAATAAGCACAAATATTATAAACATTTGCATTTAAAATCCATTTACTTTGGTATGAAATAAATATATGCAACGTGTTATCTTTACTGTTACTTTTACTTAACATTTTGATGGTATTACATAAACTATTTTGTTTATCATTTCAATTACTTTTGGAATCTTTAACTGCGAAGTAAATTGCTATGAAGATGCTGGAAATTGCACACTTTTTGATATAATCAACAATTTATTACATACTTTAAAGATAACGGATATTTTATATGTACTATTTGAAAGTATTTTTGAAATCTTCCTTATTTAAAAGTAAACTTAATTAAATAGCGATAAGGCTAGTTACCCGAAACCAACGTAGTACTGCATTTTTGATTTATTAGTCTGCCGACAACTTTGAAAAGTGCGTTCTCTTTTAATATACTATTCTGCAGAAGTTATAAGACACGAAATTGAGTGCAATTTATGTTAATGGGGCGTGTACGCTTGTTACAATTTTAAGTTAAACCGGCTATTATTTTATATGTCAATGTCAGAGCCTATATATGCCAATAATACTGAATGTACGCGCGTGTATATGGTAATTTGGTAAATGGACGTCATTTTATAACCAATCTGACGTTGGTTACCACAAACAGCGTAATATGTATTATGTTCGAATGCCTACACTTCTCCATGGAATATAACTCAAGTTGATGAGGTGTAAACTAAATGATATTACATGGCGGACCATATATGTATTTCACAATCTCAGATTTTATCTTGGGCTTTACAAACATTTATAGGGCCTCGAAATGTTGTGAGACAAACACACCGATTCATTAATATAATCTGGATTATTCGTTTTTTCAGTCCAAACTCAAAATGTGAAATTCTATACACCCTATCCAAAAAAACGACAGTATCTTGCACTGGGCTTTTTATACGTAATTCTCTTACCAGCCATATACAAAACTTAAGTCCAAACACACACACACACACACAGGCAGACAGACGTCATTGCAAAAAATAGTCATACTTGATTCAGGGAAGGTCCAAAAGGTGTATTTCCGTTAAAATCTCGAGATTGATTTGTTTCATGATACAATACAGTGGAACTTCTGTAATTCGAACTTCTATAACTCTAATTATTCTCTAAGGCGATTTTTTATCATAAACATTAATGTTTCATTCTTATTTTAATATGTGTTGGTATATTTTCTATAACTCTATTTTTTGTCCTGTCCCTTGAGAATCTAGTTAGGGGAATCCCACTGTATTTACTTATTACTACGTATAAGAAAGTAAAAAGGGATGAGTCCTACTATTCAATTTAGGAGATTTTTGAATGTGACAAATTAATCAACAAAAAAATCCGCTAGTGAATTTGATTCTTGTATTAATTGTGCGAAGCCAATGCTTGCTTGTTACGATTATTTAAAATATTCTGTTGTTGGTTCATATATACTGAGTATTTTTATTAATATGAGGGTAAACCAGGAAAACGTAAAGCTATACGTTCGGATTACATCACAGCAGAAAAAAAAGCGACTTCCCCAAGATATAATGTTGTACCAGTAATTATTTAGCGACGTCAAGTTTAGATTGTAAGGGGATACTTTACGTTTGCTATTCTGGTTTAGCTTAGGACATACTGTAATCGATAGTCTCCGTCAGGAATGCGATACTGCTCAATTAAGAAAAGTAATGGGGATGAAATTGGTTCCATCAATATCTTCAACCCAAATATGTATAGCTAAAACTAGTTGACCATATCAAAATTCAGTATAACGACCCTCACAATTCAACATCACTGCACTGATCAAACAGTAAGCGGCGCAAAGCACGAGACCGAAAACCAAACACGTTCTAAGAGAGTATACATATTCCCTTCAGATGGCACAAAATCCTTACATCCATTCACATCTTGACAATCTTTCGCCATTCAACTCTATCCTTACACACTTCTTTTCCTTCATTCAAACACGCTTTTCTATTCCGTCTGGTCACAACTTTTCTTTCGCGCAATTCATCCTCAATCATATTTATCCACTTATTCCGAGGACGACCCCACTTTTTCACACCATACATCCGCCCACGTGAAAATAATAAAGATAATAATTTCAAAACACATCTAGAACAATAAGCTGAAGGCGAGCTCTCTACATTGGTCAAGCCAATGCTTGTTTAAAATGCAAACAAAAGTTATTATTTGTGCGACTCGTGACAGAAATGTAAATTACTGAAAGGAAGAGTCATTACTTGTACGAAAGAAATTAAAGGTGGTGTTATATATTTATGGTTTTGATGAAGTTCTTTTCTTCTTAAATGGTAATATTTATCATTGAAAGCTGTACCTATGCCTAACCGTTTAAAACAAATATAAATCACTTTTAATTTATATTTACAAACAATTCAAATAGATATTGTGTAATGAGTATTACGTTATTGTAAATCGTGCACGCTTTATTTTGCAATAACAATAATTATAATAATTTAGATATGCTCGTTTTTAACCTTGCTATAGCTACACCAAGGCCTGATGAAATAAAACTCATCAAAAGGTCGAATACACCGACTGTGAGTGCTGAGTAAAAAAAAGCAACAAAAAAACAAATCGAATTAACTGGCGCTCGTAAATATTTTACCATATAAGGAACGACGACCGCTATTAATAAACTACTTGGATATCATAAATATTACTGAATGCACAGTTTATCAAGTTGTGGTCATGAAAAATTAATTTCGCGACGTTTCATGAATTGACTTAGGCCTACTTATATGATTTTCAGTTATCGCTTCTTTAGAAGTAAAAAAATATAGTCGAATAAAAATGATATTTTTTGTAGTACAAATACATTGTTGTCATAATTTTGTCTAGTAGATAGACGGAAGTTGTACCCTGACTTTAAACCGCACATCTGTCTAGGCGTTTCAGGAAATGCAACATACGTCTCAGCATGTAACCTTAACCTTGTAAATTTATGCCAATTGCCAAACGTAACCTAATGCTAATCTAAGACTTCCTCGCAAACAGTAGCAACCAAAAAACTGCTGTTGTTTCAGAATTCCTATTAGTTTATTCCGAGGTTTATTCATAAAAAATCCCGATTTATTTATAATTTTGCGTAATTGTATACTGATTAAAATAACATATTTACACACCTGTATTGCTGGCTTTACTATTTATTACCTATTTATTGATATTGGAAATTAATTTTGTGATACTGGAAAATAATCTTCGTATAACAGAATTTCGTTGTCTTTTACCAGAAATTTCAATTATTAATTAGTAGAAATTTATATCCACCAGAAATGTATTTCCTGCTCCTAAAATCATTTTTTAGTACCACTAAATGAATTTGTAGTTAACAGAAAATAATATGAATTTCCAATTTCACAAAAATAATTTTTGGTATAGTTGAATGATGAAAGAGTCAAGATATGAGTGGTCGTAAAGGGTTTTCTGCCACCCTATTTTATGGAAATAGGCATGAAGTTATGTATGTATATATAAAAAATTTCGGGACACAGCCATTTTTAAACTTGTTATTTGAGAAAGATATCGAATTTCCAAAGAACACAGTGTTTAGATTCGTCATAATATTAATTATAAATTCACTAAATAAAAGCTTTAAATTCTATAATGAGCCATTACACTAATTATATGGTGTTAATTTGTATCTATAGTAATACTACTAGCTCTTAGATGGCAGCAATGTCCAGTATTGAATTAGCGATAGCGCTAAATGATTTTCTGGTATCACAATTTTAATTTCTGATATCAAGCAACTTCTCTAGACATTTCTCTCGCCATAACTTCATTTTCTGGTATCACAAATTCCCTAATGCGTTAAAGATATCCCGTAGATTATTTTCTGGTAACAGAAATTAATTTCCTGATATAAATACGTTAATCAGAAAATTATCTGAATGTCTATTGTCAGAAAATAAGTAATATAAAGCAAAACGGCTTGCTTTACCTTCATTAAAGGTTAATAACAAAACAAACACTTAATTGACGTAATTGAACTTGTTTACTGCTTATTTTATTCAAATAAATAAACAACTTCATATGGAATATGTACGGAAATAAAAACACAAATTAGATTTATTTAAATGCAATTACGGAACGAGAATAGAAACTTCACCTTATATAATATTCAAGGATTCCACATGAATAAGTTTTTACGTATATATGAAAATACATAATTCTAATTTAAACATTCGAAAAACTTATAAATTATATTACACATTTATTTTAATAGCAGCCAAAATAATAATTTCTAAAATAGATACCATCAATTTTGATTAGAATCTACCTTGGCCGAAATTCAAATCTGGAGAAGCATTTATAAAATTAACTATACCTATACGATTTTTTCGCAAGAGACTAGGTCAGTTCCTGAATGAAAGTTGTTGTGCAAAGTATGGCAAACCATTCATAATATATTTAATTTATTGATTTTGCTATATAGAATCATCTCAATTTGTTTTTATATGTCTTTTCGTTTGGAACCATTTTCTAATATTCTAATTGTTTTTAAATTGGGAAACATATCAAAATGTAACCACAAGTATCTAACAGAGACAACAATATCACAAAATATAATACGCTTAGAAAATAGTATTTATTATCATGAATCATGTTCGTGTTGTAATCGGAAAATCAGAATTTCAGAGACAGAATTCGATATAGAAGCATAAAAAATTGGTACAATGTGTGACGTAAATATACCTTACTTTATTTTTAGCTTTGAACGCTCCAGATTTGAATACAGAACGTAGCCAACAATAGTGTTTATTAGCCGTTTTGTTCAAGTTAGTAACTGCAGAATAGAAACGTGTGAGATTTTTACGAAATTGCTTGCTCTTACAGAGTAAAGAATCAATTAAAAATGAAAGATGATAGTCATAGATGTTACGATTTATGAAATATAATTTTCCATACCTACGTAACTATGGCAATATTTAAATAAGAAAGTTAAACATTTCAGGAGCGATTTTTTTGTAACTGGTCCACTTTTTGCAGAAATCTTACAAATAAAAGTTGTTCAAAATATGAATACCTTTCATTTTGAACACTACTATATTTGCTGTAAATGCAGCCGTTTCGGAGTTATTGCAAAAACAACAAAATGCTTAGAGTAAACATACACTTCTGGTTCGAATATCCTATTCAAAAATAAAAGGATTTCTTGCGAGCCATATACAAACCTTACGTTTAAAGTTTCATGATTATAACACACATGCACACATAAACGGAATTCTTAAAATAGTCAGACTCGATTCAGGGATGGTCAAAAAGTGTATTTCCGTTAAAATCTCGAGATCGATTTGTTTCATGATTACAATACTACGTATAAGAGAGTAAAAACTATAATATCAAAAATCTTTGCGCACAAACGCAAGCAGCCAACTTTGCTTAGAAGTTATGATGTTTCTAGTTATATTTCTATACACAAATCTCAGCCAAATCTATTTCTGGAGTATAAATTACTTACAAAATCAAACATTATTTCTACCTGTCTTTAGTACGAGATTATTATGAATGCCATATTGACATTAAACAATTGGAAAGTAAAATTGCCCATAATGATCTCATTAGTAACGTAATCGATTTGTTTGAAGTAGATAATTAGACATTTGTATTGAATACACGTAAAGTAATATTACATAAAACTAATTAACTCAAAAGACATGAGCATTGTATACTTAACTTTCATCATGAAGAATGCATCTTGGCTAGTCAAATATTAATAATTAGCTGTTTTTTTTAATCTTAATAGACATTCCGATCTGACAGTCATGATGAATTCAAACTAACATCTTAAAACGTGTCTAAATTAATATTTTTATCTTCATTATTAATCATGTTTCATGTAGGACTTGGAAATTAATTGGTAGAGACTTTTTGTCTTTTTTTGTTGTTAGAAATTAGTGTTTAGATAACTTCATAGTATATTAGTATATTTTATATTAAGGTCGTATTACGTTGCTTAATAACAATGCAGTTTTTCTTTGGGATAGTTTCGTTAAAAATGGCTCAACTAAATCCAATATCTGCAGTAGCTCGCACTATAGTCTGTTTTTCATAAGAAGACAGCGTTAGTCTAATACTGTACTTTGCCGCTCTCATTTATGAAGTATTACACCATGTTTCTCAAACAAAGGATAGCGCTTAGGCTATGTTGGTGAGAGCGACAAGGCACACCTTCGAACATAAGGCTTCTCCCTTTATAGCCACCTAAAGTCTCGCAACCAGCATTGCATGATTTTAATGCAAGTTATGCAGCACGTACAAAATCAGTTAAATTGCGTAGGTGAATCCATATCATTCGCTTATTATTGTAGGGTGGACAAGACTTATGTTCGAAGGTGTACATACATCATAAGACTAACGCGGTCTTTTTATGAAAAACAGACTATAGACGATTTATTTACCTAACGTATAAAGTTTATAAAAACAGCAAGAGACTGGTTATAAAAAATTCTTCATAATTTTAATTTATAATCATAAAATTGTTTATGACATAAAAATTCAAAAAACTTTTATAGCGAAATTTACATACTACGGGATATTATAAAACAAAGTAATACACTTGCATATTACATATATTTATATAAACGAAATACTGTTATAGGTAGTCAGTTTCTGCCATCGGAAACCGTTTTGGAATTCCTTAACTTTTCATCGACACAGAGTTCAAATTCTTTTATTCAGTTTGCATCTAGTTACATGGTAAATCTGGCTGGCTTAACACCCACATATCAACAATCCAACACTTCGGAATGAAGAACTGATCAAGGTCATTTGTTACAAAATTATTCTCAAACAGAATCAGTTGGCGACGAACATCTTTCAAAGTCAAGGTTATAACAATGGTTTTCACTTTAAACATACACGTTAGGGTAGCTGCGAGGATTATTTTATTCACTAAAGAATCCCACGGTTTCTATATAAAATCATAGATGTCATATATGTATAATTAAGTAACCTAGTTCGTAGTGCTTCGCAATTTAAAGAGGAAATTTCACCTGAGGCTTATTTCGATGACGACACAAGTGAGATAGCAATAAGTCTATGTTTTATTATTAGATTCTGAGTTCATCCAACTAGAAAGATAAACTGTGCCACCTCGAATTTTAAGACAGTTTCTCTGAATTATTTTACGTTGCAAGGACATCATATGGATGACATCCTTAAATGGGGGTAAACAACATTTAGATGACACTGCAATTCTATGAACAGTGATCAACAACAACCTGTTTTTTTATCTGGCCTTTAAAGGTGCTCACATTTATTGATACGCATTTTATTGTAGCTTTAGTGGGTACGGAGGAGCAGAAAGAATTTCATGGTAATCAAATATTACACTTTTAACTTCTGGTCTTTTAATTGTAACGCCATTCAACTGGGTTTAAATCATTGATTTAATTATATTTTATCTATTATTAGAAACTAAATATAAAACATAATGACACATTTAAAAAAATATTTTAATCATATATATATATATATATATATATATATATATATATATATATATATATATATATATATATATATATATATATTTATATATATATATATATATATATATATATATATATATATATATATATATATATATATATCAATAATAACTATATAAAATACGTATTTCTTAATTATTAATTTTGTATCTATTTATCATGACTAAAGATTTTCCATCACATACATATAAAAATTTCTGGTTTCCGCGAATGGAGATTTCGCATATATTGTTATTATTATTGGTTTTCATATAATATAGAAAATACATATTACTGACGAGCTTTCGCTAGTATTAAACATATGTGCCTTGCACTGGACTTTATACGTAGTAGGTATATTTTGTTTAGTTCGAAGGAGTGTTATACAAAAATTTTAAACTTTCAGAAAATATAAATATTCATTACACTATAATTAGATAAGTATTATGGCTGGACGATTTTTAGTTTCAAATTTAATTTTATGGTTTACGATGTATTAAGAAAGCTCGAAAGTAAATTGTAGTAAGAAATATATGTATATATATATATATATATATATATATATATATATATATATATATATATAATATATATATATACACATATATATATATATATATATATATATATTATATATATATATATATATATATATATATATATATAAGCCGGTTAGTATTTCCCTAAAGTAACGTTTGCATGTATATTTATATATATAAACAGCGTATACACATCTCAGAAATGTATTTAGTATTTTTTCGATTTTGTTTACAAATAAAAATTGAAACAACTCTTCTCGCTATATTTACAAAGAGTAATGTTTTTCTTTTAATGCCAGATTCTTTACTTTCGCCGCAAGATGGAAGACGGCCAACAGGCGACTTCGGAATGGATCCTCGACTGCATACATTGGAAAAACAACTCAACATTGAGTTAAAAGTGCGACAAGGTGCAGAGAACATGATCCAAAGTATTAGCGGTGGTTACCATTCTCGAGACAAGAAACTCTTAGCAGAAGCCCATCAAATGCTCAGTGATTCCAAGCTCAAGATCGATTACCTAAAAATGCGAATTCTTAAGGTATGCAGCACAAAAATTACCACTTCTCAGATTATATTGGTTCATATTTCTATTTGTGATACATTTTACTTACTAACACAACAGAATATTGAGTTATAACGATACAAATTAAGAAAATTATTTTTATTTACTCGTAATAACAAATATTTCGTATTAACAAACATTTAATTACTAAAAACTAGAAGTTGACATACGATGAGTTTTGTTTTAAATTTCAGAGCATCTTTTGCGAGATATATCATCTTCTAGGAATTTTATGAGTATAAATAATTAAATAATTAAAACTAACATCTGTGTTAGATGCTTTAGAACATAATTATAACACTTGAGGACATAAACCAGCATATATATTTTATAAATGTGTTATGTATTTTATAGGATCAAATATCATAAAAGAGGAAATAATAATCAATTAAAAATATTGTCGTCTCTTACAATATATTAAAAATACCAAGCAATTTGTCATACATGTACTCACCGGTGGGATTTTCAAAACTCCGACGGATGTGGATTTGGCCTTCCAGGTGCAGCATTGTCAGGCCGACTCACAAGAAAATTTTCGGATCCCAGTCCACAACTGGCTAACACGATATTTACACTATTGAAATATTTATAGTTGCTGTTCCTAGTAAGAATTCCGACGTTGTTATTTTCATCTGTTAAGATGGGGAGTTTTGAAAATCTGACCACAATGTGACAGGCAATAAGTAACCAATCGCGAATTGAATTCGAATCTTAGTAGTTTTATTGTTCTAAATTTTTGCGTGTGGTAGAGATATTCTGTGAAGTGAAATGATTAATTGGTAGAGTACATTTTAAGCTTGTTTTGATTTAAAGATTCCAAAACTATCAAGGTGTATTTTTCTGTGTAAAAATAAATTTAAATGTATGAATCAGTTCAAACATTTTGGTTCAGCTCCAATTTTTTTTTACAAAATATACGCGAGAAATCTGTTTTTAAAAATATGCATATTACAAGTAAGCATATTGACCTCTTTGAGCACAAAGGTATCGCTTACTGTTTCGAAATTTCTATGGGAGTAATTTTAAAGTTATATATTTATTTATATATATATATATATATATATATATATATATATATATATATATATATATATAAATTATAAAAGCAATAATTTTTAATAAGCAACAAAATGTTTAATAAAGTACGCCATAAGATGTTTAAACCATGCCTTAACGATTAGTCGAAATTATTGGACATCAACGGCCTCATATTTCTATTTTGTTGTCCATAAGTTTAAAATCGTCATAAATCGAATTCTTTAATTATTTACTTAAAGTGGCCCAAATACTTCTATATAGAAAAGTTTGAAAGTATAAATGCAAGTATGACTAATTTTACTTAAAAATATTTATTTTAATTTTATATCAATTCAGATCCATTATTAATAAAACTGTTGTTTTTTTTGATACTACAAAGAGAAGGACTGATAGATCTAACCTTCGCTTTTAGGTTGCAGGTGTCAATGTATGCGTTTGTTTGGTATATTTTATTTAGGTTATTAATTTAACAGAATTGCTAACCACAGTACATAAAACACGTAAATTTGTTAGATTTTAGCATTTTATTGATTAATTAAATTCGAGGTTGCGTCCAGGTACACTCAATAGAAAGTACGATTTTTTTTGGTGTTTGGGCAAAATTCTATTAATGGTATTCAATATTAGTACAGAAAATGTAGAATGTTACATACATTACACTTTTCATACAGTAATATAGAAATAAACGATGAATGAAAACTATTTTTTGTTTACAACTACCTACACGACGTTGTTTTCAATTTTTATAGCGTTATTTGAATTGCGATTTTTTAAACATTTTCAATATTTAAAATTAAATGTAAGGTGCATTGAAAATAGCTTCTTTTATATAAAGATGTCTTAAATTGGTGTTAAAACACTAAAATTAAATATTTAGTGTGTATTTTAAGGTAATACAGACATCATTGGAAGAGAATGTTCATTTTAGCGATATTTTAATAGATGGCAATTTTGTTATTTTCGTTTCATTACTCTTAAAAACAGCAAGAATATCATTTTACAAAATATCTCACTTTATAAGTCCGTAACACTAATATTTATTTATTTAGTAATACTCACAAACTTTCAATCTATCTGCAATTTTTATCAAAATCAATACAGTAAATTACATAGAATAGTCTGTTTTTCGTAAGAATTCTGCGTTTGTCTTATGATATATACCTTCGAACATAAGTCTTGTTTCTTTATAGCCACCTAAAGTCTCGCAACCAGCATTGCATGATTTTAATGCAAGTTATGCAGCACGTACAAAATCAGTTAAATATCCATATCATTCGCTTATTATGGTAGGGGTGGTCCACCCTACCATAATAAGCGAATGATATGGATTGACCTACGCAATTTAACTGATTTTGCATGTGCTGAATAACTTGCATTAAAATCATGCAATGCTGGTTGCGAGACTTTAGGTGGCTATAAAGGGACAAGACTTATGTTCGAAGGTGTGCCTTGTCGCCCTCACTTATGAAGTATTGCGCACCACCTTTCTCAATCAAAGGATAGCGCTTATCGTATGTTAGTGAGAGCGACAAGGTACATCATAAGACTAACGAGGAATTCTAACAAAACATAGACTATAAGTGATTGTGGAATATCATTCAATCGAATATTTAATGTTATTGCAATAAAAAACAATATATTCTCAAAAATGAATACTGCTGCCTATATATATAAGTATAAAGGATAAATTAAACAACTTTTTATTAAATTCTGTGCATGTGATGTTAATAACTGTACCACTTTAGAGAGCTTTATATTTTATAATAAAAGTGTGAATTAAAAAACGCTTTATTTTAATAAAACACATCTTTAAGAATGCGGACATGTCACCTTCGTGCTCCAACGAGTCTTGCTCAGTTGCAATTATAAAATAACCATGTTCAACATATTGACCTTTTCTCCGTATTGACACTAGAGAGATTTTACAGCTGAACAAATACTTTTGCAAATGCTTGCATGCACAACGTCGAGATGTGCGTCTGTAAAAATTGTATTCTGTAGACAAGTACGGCCATAATACTAATTGACAATATTAATAATATTAATTTATACAATATGCGTGATCGTATTTCTTAATTGATACAATGCTGGACTGTATTTATACGAATTTTCAAGTATATTTGATAAGAGATATTATATACTTGGTTCTAAGTTATAGTGTTTATTATCTAGATTCTGAGTGAAAGAAATCTACCTGACCTGTACTTTTAGAGATACTACTTCTAGTCTGTATTGTTTTTGTAGCTTACAGATTTTTTATAAATGTTATAGCTAAAATTATCGCTGTTATAGTTACAGATTGTCTTGTAACTTGTAAGAGAAACATGCAATTTTATGTTATAATTACATTTTGTTATCAGGAACATATCCATTTATTGGTATTTAATCATATTTACACATATAGGAGGTTTAAAGAAAGAAATACGTTTTATTCCACAACGTCTTTCTTTTCTTTAAACCTCTTACATCCAATCCACAACAGGGTTACAACATATCAATTATTTATACATACATACCTATTCCTATCAAATGGGGTGGCAGAAAACCCTTTCCAATCATTCACATCTCGACAATCTTTCGCCATACAATTCTATCCTTACAAACTTCTTTTGCTTCACTCAAATTCCCTAAGTTCTTCATATATACGCTCTTCTGTACCGCCTGCTCACAACTTTTCTTCCGCCCAACCCATTCTCAATCATTTATTCACTTATTCCGAAGACGACCTGGCATTCTTACACCATTCATCCTCACTCACGTAATTAATTGTATATTTACCAAAGAAACAAATGAAATCAACTTATTAGTTAAAAATATGTTATTTGTATGTTTTTTTTAGGTAAGACAGAACCTTAACCATCACAATCAAAACAATGCTGAGACGATAGCAAACGGTGACTGTCCTTCGAGCGAATTAGAACAACCCCTGGATGACCGCATAGAGGAACTTCGACATCGGTTACGCATAGAAGCTGCGGTGGTTGAAGGCGCAAAGAATGTGATTCGATTGCTGCAAAGTGGCGGCAAAGTTGCTGACAAGAAAGCTTTACAAGAGGTGAGTGCTTTTCATGAAAACACTGCTAACATATCAGAAAGCCCATTAGCTTTAGTACGTTACGTAAATCACAGTTATTGTGGTACTGATAAATTTTTATTTATAAGTTTCAGGATTCTATAGTACGTAGGCGGTTTTTTTATGTGGATAAATAGTTTTAAGTTATAAAATCTTTGATGATATACTATCATTTTTTGTTTTCATTTAAGTACAGCTCTAATGTTCTTAACTCCCACTTCAACATTGGTTATTAAAGAGAAACATGTGTATGTATTTCGTAATGACATCTTTTTTTATATTTGATGCTTTAAGCTTTTAGTACCGGTACCAAGAATTTTATTTTGGTTCAAATTGTTTGTTGTAGATGGGTTCAGTGAATTTTCACTATTTAACCTTTTCTAGTGGTCTCACGCTGAACACTTAACTTTATAAATATTCCTAGCGGTTTTCTACTGAAACCACATACAGTGTGCGTTTATATATAGCCCCCCTTTACCAATTTCTAGATGCGTCGATTTTTTTCTTATATAATGTCAGATATATGAGAAAAGTTGAATTATTATTTTTTTCTAATCCGGAAATAAAGGGTTGAAGTTCAATAAAACCCTTTTTTCAAGCAAAAATTCATCAAAAAAAAAAGATGAGACATTTATTGCCTATTGAGTTCCCAAAATCGGATAGATAGCAATAACAAATAAGAAATGGATGTCTTAGGATAATAAATATATCACACACAGATGCTAAACCATTTCCCTTTTTAAGTTAAGAATTACCCCATCTATCGTCAACATATTTAGGTATAAACTTTTTTGTCGAAATATAAAATGTCTTGACATTGACAATAAATTGTTGTATTATCACATGCTAGTTTTAATCATATGTTTACGTAACAAAATAGACGACATGCAATTGCAGTATTTAACCATATTAATTAATTTATAAATATATAGTGACGTCATTTTTCATAGTTTTAAATTCATTACTACATGATGCTTATATTCCATTCACATCCCCCTACCAACATAGTTTAATTGGAAGGACTACAACATATGTGCGATTCTAGCGCTACGACTGGAATAAATAGAACTTCCAGAGCTCTCAAAAAAGGAATATTCAATTATACAAAGTTATTATTCAAAAATATACATACTTACCCTGGTTTAGAAATGTTTTAACAAAAAAGGCATATTAACATTTTTTTAAATTTTATACGTATGTTGGTTTTTGAAATGAACATTTATGGAGGAATTAACGTTAACAATTATTCAACTAAATTGTGAATATCCCAGTAAACATTTAGTTATATGTAACGTCTAGGCAACATGTTACGTCTCCGCAATGTAATATGTGACTTTTTAGCTCTTTCCTGCGTTATAAACTTAGCTGGAGTGGTAATGGTTATTGTAAGAGACTGTGTAGACAGGCTGTAAATTATATTAGAATAGACGGCAATAAATTGTTTAATTATTATTTTTTATGACTTTAGCAATTTTTAAGAGGAAAGTCCAATTAAAAATCGTTGCATCTTCCTTTAATAATTATATTATACTTAAGTTATCAAAATGAATCCTCAATTTTAGCGAAAGTCAATGTATTCAGTTATATTGTTTTCAAACGACTTTACGTTATTGCTAATAAAATATAATCATATATTCTTTTGATTTTCATCATCATGTTGGATAAGAGCCACATCTATCACACCAAATTTACGAAAGATAATTTAGAAGAATAGTAGCACGTAAAACAAATATAAAACGAGAAATAAAAGTAGATATTTATCTGATTTGTTTTGTAATTTCCGAGAAAAATCTGAAATTTGGTATTCTGAAAACGATAAAAATAATAATAATAAAATCAGTAATTGCAGTTAAAATTAAGATATAATTATATTCGTATTTATTACCTAACTACATTATTTTACAAAATACAATAGAAAAGCACAGCTCATTTTGGCAGAATTTCGACGAAATTGTGTGGATATTTATATAAAAATCAAAAGGAACGATTACAAAACTTTTTTCTATTTCACTTACTAGTTATGAGGATAACACAACCATATAAACAATTTTCAATAATATAAAATAGTATTATTACCATTGGCGTAGCCACAAAAATTAAACCTCTATCGCTCTACTCGGAATATTATACTAACGTAAAAAAATCGATGCCGTTTTTACTATTAATCTGGCTACGCCATTGAGTATACGCAATGATTTCAACAACTGACTTAAAAACAAAATTCATTCCTTGCTCTAATATATTTTCACAGCATACACATACTTTAAGAAGCGCCACAATCCACAAATATTCACTAAAAATTACTAGTCACTGTATTTCCTGTAGAATTTGTTATTGGACGAGGTTTCAAAATGTCTCTCCAATTATAATTTAATGCTTCGCTATTATCCCCCACTGATCTGGTTCTACTTCGTGTTGAATTCGCATAAAATTGTCTACAATGATCGCACAAGCAATCTGGATTTTTTGCTGGACCAATATGATGCCCAGGTTTGCGTATTGCGCCTATGACTGTTCCAAATTTTTGCGCTCTTTCTAACTGGTCAGTGTGAATTCCAGGAGTTACCGTGAACGGTTTACGTAAATGCGGATTCAACCGTTGTGCTATAATAGAATTGCACGAGGAAGACGGTTGTACTTTGTTAAAATCCTTTGTTTCTTTTGTGGTTATTTCTGGTACTGGCACACTGAACTTTTTCCACTCATTAGGATGTTTGTTTGGGTCAGACGCTATTTTTAGTTGTTCTGCTTTTGGTTCCGCAGCGCGACGCACCGTGTCATCTCGTTTTAGATTTGTTTCCCCGCTTGGACGAACAATCCACCCTTGCTCTGAATCATCTTCCGCACTCTCAGTTTCGGACTCTTTTTGTTGTCGTTTTTCTTTAACTCGTTTCTCCAAATATTCCCTCATTTTTTGCTGTTGCAACATGAATTTACGTTCCGCACTTGGAGATTTCCAGGTTTTCTGATCGCCAGCCCAGAGTTGTTCCATATTTTTAATCCGGTCTCGATCGTCTGAATCGTCATATTCAAAACTATCGCTTTTGCTGAAGTTACCAATACTAGCTCTGCTTTCAGTGTTGAGTTTCCTTGGTATAAAATATTCGCTTTCATCAGGAACTAAGCTAAATCGTTTTTGTATCAATGATTCAAAATCAGAAACGGTATCTTTGCAAGATGTTGCCGCAATGGAGTCGTATTCGTCAGGAACTGTGCAAGTAGATGATGAAATTGCTGACCACGATTGAGGAATACTAGACACACTTGATTCAAAATCTGCAATTGCCGAATATGAACTCAAAGCTGATGGGTATGCTGTCTCTTCATCGCTATCTATCTGTTTAATTGCCTTTCTTTCTGAAACCATATTGTTATCTCTCAAAAAGTTTTGTAAGGAATATGGCAATTCTGCAGTATCGGCTCTTCGATGGGATATTTTAACTTTCTCTGATTCAAACACGGTTTGAGGTGACGAATGCGTTTCTTCAGATTCTGTACTGGACTCAGATTCAGAGCAATCGGAGCCAGTACAGTAGACGTCTATGTGGACGGTACGTTGTTTCTTGGTTGGTTCTTTAGATGGACTTCGTTTTTCCATTAATGGCGAGCGACCTCGAACCATTGGTGATCGCGTCACTCTTTTGCTGGACTAAAACAAAATTACCATTTTTTTCTTTACATAGAAAATGAAATATTACTTAAACTTAAAAATAACTTTATTAAACATCCAGAATACTTAAAAGAAATTTTGATGTAAACAAAGGAACTGTATTTATTCAAAGATCGAATGGGTGACTTTTAAGCTTCAAGATAATATTACCGTGGCAGCCTAGCCAGAATGACGGGTTTCAGGATTTTATACAATAATGTTTATTATTTTTCAAGATTTTAAATGTATCAATGTTCTATTATTTAAAATAAATAAATTTTAGTTGTACATGTAATATATCTTCAAAAATGTATTTATAGTAACTTAAAAAACAATATCTTGCTTCGGGATCAGTTTAAAACAAGTTATTTATACAGTGAAAGCTCGCTTTAATGTCATGTTATTACCTTTCTGTTATCAGCATTTTCTGGAAGCATCGATGGAGATAAAGTATTAGAATCACTATTTCTTCGAGAACTTTGATTCGAAGATCTTCGCCTATCAGATAATTTCCTAACTGTCTTCTTTTTCGTTGTACTATCTTTTCTCTCAATTTTTTCTAATGGTGACGTACATTTCTCTCTAGTTTCTACCGTCTGAGTTGTCATATCTTTCGACTTATAATCTGCAGACAAATTTGGCGGTGAGCTGCGGTTTCTTTCGGGAACTCGCGTACAGAAATGTGTTGTGAAAGTATTCGCACGTGATGTTCGTTTAGAACTGACACTACTACACTCTTCGCAACTTTCCAAAACTGGAGAACATCTCCTGTCTTCTGCATGGTAGCACCAAGGATCACCACATCCGTAGTATGAGTCGCGTCTTTCGGGTTTAATACTAGGTGTTTGACACCTTAAACTTTGGGTTCGACCACATTGGTGATAACCTGAAGGTGGTTGAGCTACGGAAGTGTCACAAATCAAATTTTGTCCATCAGTATTAATAGCTGTAGATAAGATAATGCTGCATGTACTTCGGCATCTGCGATTATATGGAATTATAGGTCGTCTTGGTGTTTGGCTTGAACTAGGTGATAACAACTCGCTGTTGTAGCCTGAATCTGGTACTCCTAATCGAGTAGGGTAATAAAGATTTGTTTGTCTAGGTGGAACAGAAGTAAAAACCATACCACCTCTTTGAAAAACAGATTGATTTAAGTTGGGACATGCATCTGCTTGTTCAGGTTTTTGGAAAATAGTTTGATTTCGACTTATATCTGTTTGGTAACCCACTTCACCTCTTTGGAGAAAATTTTGATTCGAATTTCTACTAGTGTCTGATTGTTCAGGTCTTTGGAAAATGTTTTGATTCAAGTTTCTATTTGTTTCTGATTCAGGTCTGTGAAAAATGTTCTGATTTTTATTTGTTTCTGATGCGAAACCACCTCTTGAGAAAGTGTTTGGGTTCCTAATTGCTTCTGATGGATCAGATCTTTGAAATAATGCCTGATTTCCTGACGGCCGTGGTTCAGGTTCCGTAGACGGATTTGTGGTCCACGTATAGACCATCCGCAATCCATTTCCATTCTGCTCCGTGTGAGTTTGACCGCTTGGAGGCGATCCATCATTGCCACTATGCGAGATGGTAACTTCGGCATGCACTGACCATTGTGGTGGATCGGGCTTTTCGTACATGGTTACGCCATTACTTGAACAGCTTTTAACAATTTATTCTTTAGATAACCGGAGAACTGATATGTTTTGATAATCAAAGTACACTGTTATGTTTAAAGAATGTTAGTTGTGGAAATGATGGTTAATCCATCACTGGAAATTTTACATATTTTGTAACCGGTCAAATTATCTTTACATGGTAGCGCATTTGATGAAATATGTTTGAAAATGGAGTCGCAATTGCATATTTTACGGATATTATAATTTTCCATATACTTTCTGACCATAAAGTCAAGCCAGTTTGGAAAACAATAACAGATCTGTCTGATAAGAGAGCTTATTTTTCGGAGTTTTTTAACAATGGAGTCAAAATTACAATATACACTGATAAATTTCACATCGCGATACGTGCGTTTGATCACAGTTTAAGATAGAAACTGGCCAGTCAGCGTGCCGTAGAATAAACGAAACTGAAACGCGCGCGGTGCTGTGTTAAAATTAGCCGCGTAATTTTGGATGTTGCTCGTGAAGCAATAGGCTACCGCACGGTAAAATATAATGATACTAAGTCTTTTGCCGTTGTTATTGTGAATTTAGGGGTTTAGTTTGAAAAATATCCAAGACGCAATTGGCCTTGGCTACTTAGCTTGCAAGATCGGCCAGCTGGCTGTACCTCAAACAACACTGAGTTTTAAAAATAAATATAATGCACATTACTTATTACACGAACCTGTTGCACATTCCGTAGAAATACGCTACTCGTGTGACCAATACGACTTGACAACCCGGGCTTTGAGAGGCCAAAAATATTTTTAATCAAAAACAGATTTCTACAAATATTTCTATGTGCATAATTAAATATTATGTAAACATGTTTATATTAAATTTTAAATCAAAATAATCTAACTTATAATGTATTTCATATTTTTATCAATAATTACTGAATAAAAATAGCTTTGTTTCCAATTTTTACGAATAACTAATAAAATTAATAATAATTTCATATTTCTCATATCACAATATTACGTAGATACAGAAATTTATAAATATGCGTCTAATTATTAAAATCTTTAGTTTAAAAAATCCAAAGAAAATCATTAGGGCTATGCGCAATTTTTCAGAACAGATCCTGAATTTCCATTTAAGTTATATAATTATTTTATAGTATGGACCCCTTCGTTAATTTAGCGTGATTAAAGTTTTGGATGTTCATTTCAATGGTTGAAATTGAAATTCAATCAAATATTTACATAATATCTCACGTTTGAGCTTTGATAGAGTCAAGAATGCTGTCGATATTTTAAATATTTACGCAATTGATTAATCGAAGAAGAATCCGAACATTAAGTTCTTGAAATGTTCATTCAGTTTACTACTACGGAAAATCGTGAGATATAAATTTGTACGAAACGTGGGATATCTTGGCGAACATACAAATTATAAACAGAACAGTTCATTTGATTAGCGAGGGTAATTTCATTTATAAGTAATAAACTTACAGCGATGACCCAGTACATAACAAGAATACTATTGTTACATTTTAACATCCTTGGAACGTGAAGTAAAATCATTGTTTTGTTGTTCGCAGGAAGTTTCATTTTGAACATTTTCAATATCATTTCATAATATGTCTAAATATCATCAGAAGCAAAATGTATAATTGATATTTAAATATAAATTTAAAAAATGTTTTTGTGACCAAAAAATAATAATTTTTTTTTATAGGCTCAAACAAGTTTGATCGAATCTAGTTGCAAATTAGATTTACTAAAAAAATCTCTCGAACTTCGACGTCAAGAATTACCACCCGATTCACGTGTAGCAGACCAATTAAAACGAGATTTAGAAAATGTACAAGTGTCTTCTCCAGTGCCTGTTTACACAAGTTTGCAGCCCTTCCGCGGGGCACCATCCGGGTCAAAAGCTTTAATTTCTCCTTCATCGTTGAGTCGATGTGCCGCTGTAACCGGGACTCTAGAAGTCCGATTGATGGGATGCCAAGATTTGTTGGATGATGTTCCAGGGCGCTCAAGAAGGGACAAGGATGCGATCTCTAGTCCTTCAGATTTAAGGAGTGTTTTTAAAGGGGTCACCGGGCGGAGTTCCTCGAAATCTTACAGTGTTAAAGACGAGACTAGTTTGGAAATTATGGCTATTATTAAGTTAGATAATCAAACAGTCGCGCAAACTAGTTGGCGGCCATGTTCTCAACAAGCTTGGGATCAAAGGTAAGATTCGACTTGGAAATTTACGATTGCCAATTTTTTTTTCTTGGTTGAAAATTTGAGAAAAATTTTCAGAAATTATAATGTAAAAAGTAATTTTCGAAATAAAAAGCTATTACTGTTGGTTAATAGACGCAATTATGAATTCATGTAGCTTTCTTATTTTATTGATTCCATTGATCGATTGTGAAAATTGTTATTTAAAATATTGAAAAAAGACTAAACAAAATTGCGACTTTTTTACGCAACGTTGAGTAATCTAAATATTTTCCTTGTTTCATTTTTGTAATTTTTTTTTTTTTTTAGATTTACCATCGATTTGGATAAATCTCGCGAACTGGAAATAGGAATTTACTGGAGAGATTGGCGGACGTTATGTGCGGTAAAATTTTGCGCTTAGAAGAATTTATCGATGATGTTCGTCATGGTATGGCACTGCAGCTAGAACCTCAAGGACTACTATTTGCTGAAGTGTGTATTTGCTGTTTAAGACTACAAAGGAATAACGTGCAATGCCATAATTATGAAAGATATATTGATTTGGAAGTGTAAAATGTACACTTAAATTAATTGGCAAAGATTGTGCAACTTTTACATGATTTCAGTTATTTAAAATATAGTTTTGTCATTGCAGATATACCTTTGTAGTTTTTAGATAAATTTTATTTTTATTTTCATAACTTATTAATTTTGTTCAAAGATTAAGTTCCTCAACCCAATGATATCAAGGAAACCAAAACTTCAACGACAACGTAAAATATTCAAGCAAGAAGTGAAAAATTTCCCTCGAGCCAAACAAATGAACATTAATGTAGCCACCTGGGGCAGATTATTGAAAAGATCATCTCCAGGAATACAGAATAGAAGTGGACAAACTCCAAGTCCTCCAAGCGGAATACAGGTACATTTGTACTAATTTTACTCATTTCATATTGTCTACAAAGGCATAGTTAATTCACCATAGGAAAGTTTACATAATTTCTTATATATAATACGAGTGTTTATACTTATATTTAATTAAAACAAAAATATGCCAAATTCAAAAGAAAAATCCAACATTTTTTCTGTGTTTGGGATATTTTTCCTTGAATCATTGTTGATGTTATATTTTGTATAATATTAATAATATCTGTTATACTATATAATAATAATGATATTAGTCGGGAAATGTCATAAAACGGTTCCGCACTAATATTTTTCCAATAGATTAGCGCAACTAAAATCTAAAAGAATATTATTTCAGTAGAAAAACTTTTCTTGATAAAAACATTGATTAGGCCTATTCGACTGAAAATTATCTGAAACAAATTATAAAGTAATACTTTCTTTATATTTTGGTTCACAGCTCAGGCATTGTTTGACCAAAATGTTCGTAATTATAGTCAATATATATTTATACAACTATTTAGTATTAATCTACTTCAATTATTTATTTTCTAACTAACTTTTTGCTAAAATAATCTTAAAATTAATTCTTTTTCTCCAGCCGTTACAACTCGTTTTCGATCAAGCTCCACTCGACGACAAATCCGAAACACCGGGTGAAACTCCCGATCCGGGTGTGGGTGGTTTGGGAGGCGCACGCCCTCTTGGCATGCCCGTTGGAGGCGTAGCTGTTCTCCCAATGGACATACCGCCAATGTTACCTTTACAGCCGCCGCCTCCCATCGCTAAGAAACGCGTACCATCAACACCACCGCCTCCACCACCCCGGTTAGACCATGAGGTAATTATGATCTTAAGAATTCATTTTACATTACTTTATCGAACTACAATGTTTCTGTTTTAAAAAAGTCTTAAATACTATTAGAGGTGTCAGCAATTTATTTGTATATAAAAGAGTATATATATTATTTTAACTTGGTGCGCCCAAATAATAAAGGAAAATGTTATCAACGGCCATTGATCCAGTTTAATATTGATTAATAAATTGACTGAATATCTTATAGAATTTAGTTGGGGTTTGTCATTGATTTATCGCAATTTTTTGTTGTTGACATTTTTAAGACGAAACATGAATACATTTAAGATAGTTCGTATTTTTATATTATTTGCACTCTTCTTACCTTGGTTTTCGTCAGATGGCCTTAGTTTTTTTTTACTTAATAGGGTAACTTAATTTAATATTGGGAACTGGTATTGTATATCTCTTACCTTGTTTCAATTTTCACTTTAAGAATTGTGTATATAATTATCTATATATTTTTTAATTTGTAAATTAAACAGACATCAAGCGATTTAGAGTGGTTACTTGTAGCTTCATAGTAACCACATTTTTTTGATAACTCAATGACGTCATTTACTATGTTCATATAGTTATTTGCACTATGTACATTGTTCCATAATCCTAAATTACTAGAAATATTTGATTTATCCAACACTATTTTTAAGGTTGGTCAGTTTTATTGTTCAATACACCAAAACTCTCTCAAATATTCCAAAAAAAAAAAAAAACGACAATTAGCTACATTTATGCATTGAGAGATGTTTAGAAAATTTAAATAAGGCTCGCAAGTTAAAGTCTAGTTATTTTAAGAAACTTTTAAATAATGATAATATATTTATATTGTTGCTACATGAATGATTAGAATAAAGGAAAAAATTACATTGTCCATTTAGCAAAAATATAATTTATATAATCGTTGTTGCAAGAATATTGTTGACTATTCTCTGACTGGATTTTTGCAAATTTATTACACGAATAGAAGTTTCTATTATACTGCATACTAAGAAATCAAATTACGATTTTTATCTTTTTGACTTAGTACATTCCACTTTAATTATAAAATTTTTATTTGTAAAGCGAGTAGTAAAATCATTTATAGTTGAAATAAAAGCCAAGCCAATTGGTTTTGTGTTGTGTTAATATTAAATATTTGATATAAATATTAGTCGGACAGTACTAATTCAAGATCAGCTGTTAGAGTGTTTGTGCTGCCGTCATCGTTCTCAACGTAACAATTTTGATTTCTTTTTTTGCACCGTGTTCACTTACAGTTGCAGAATGCACTGCGAGAATTCGACTTTTTGAACACGGAAGAGTTACATACACGTCACAACGCACCAGCACCCCTGATCATAGGTGGCGGTCACGGTATGATAGCCGCGATGGGAGACCATCAACAACCGCTGGTTCTTGTGCCGCCGTCGCCACAGCCGGTCATCGAGTTTCCTGAGGATGAGGTACCTACTTTAGCGCGATACCTCATCATCAATATTTTCTTTCTCTTTTATTGTCATTCTTCTAGTCGGTGTTGTATTTTAAATGTTACGGCTCTGCATGTCTTTACTTTCATATTTGCACAGTTTCGGCGCAGATTGGATCAATATTCAATACTGTTTATCTTCTGCTTTATTATTCGTCGATTTATTTAATTCGATTGCTTTGTTTCACCGCAAGTTCTTATTTGTTTTTTGTAATACCTAGGTGGAGCAATGCTTATGCTGGGATCAACATACTAAAACGTTCTCATATTAATGTTGTTTCATTGCATGCTGTATGCATGATTGTGTCTAATTGTATCTTAATTTTTTCGTAGAATAATATGAACTAATTCTTGATTGAAAAATTCACAAATGATACTACACAATGTGGTATCATTTTTCTTGGCTAAAAATTTTATGAGGAAAATAATAACGAAATTGTAGGTATATTTATTTAATCTACTCAACTTTATGGCGTCACAAATGTCTGCATCAGGAGTAGAATTGCGTATACGTACACGAATGGGCTTTTGCTATTGAGGAAAAAAATTTTAAAATATATTTTGTATTATTATTACAACTTCCAAAACATTTAAAATTCACATTCACAGTCAAAAAATAAAAGTAAAAACAAAATTAAAAGCGGAATCTTATCAATTACACTGCTGATAAACATATTTGTAATGTTGAATTGATTAGTAATTATTACGCCTACAATTCTACTTATTATTTTTTTTATACTAAACAATGTTTTAACATTCGCTGACTGACTGAATATAACATGAAATATATAGTTGTATTTTTATAAGAAGCGCATGACAACATATATAGACGTTGTAATACTTAACATCAGTAATATAGGATAAATAAATCACATTTATATTATAAAAAAATATGTGTGCACATCGCATTGATTTTAATGTGCTTTTTATAAAAAATCGAATATACATACCTCATTCAATAGTAAATGTATAAATATTACAATTTATATATATTTTAAGTAGTAAAATTTGATTCTATTGGTGATTTGGGAAATATTTCTTAAAAATTAAATACCATTTTATATAAATAAATTTACTATATAAAAATACAAATATTTTCTCGCTTAATAATTCAATTGTAAATTTTAATTTTAAGTTAAACTAGTATGAATATACTTCAACTAAAGATAATTAAGACAGCCAAGGCAAATAGAGATAGTACTTCTACATTGATTTCGAAACCGTATTTGATCAATTAAATATTGAATCGCTAGTATGAATATTCATTCTTTACGTGAGTTGCATTTCATAAGTGCGCCGTGACGTCACTCTAAAAGATATAATATTTTTCTATTTCATATAATTGTTTACACGTTTTCCATGCCTTTTACTCTAGTATTTGAGAGTATATAAATGTTATTAATAATAATTTAGTGTGTGAAATCACATGTTATACTCAATTATTCACTTGGAATGCTCCGTTTTGCACTTACATAGCTAAATAACATAATAAAGCAAAATAAGAATAATTGTTCGCTTATGAGACTAAAATCAAACGACACTAGTAAAGATTAGCGAAAAGTCGTCTTAATTTTGGTCTCCTGTCTTTCGTAGAGCCCATTAATACGTGATTTGCATTGTACATTATTGTCTAAACAGAAAATGAATGCGAAACTTAAATGTGCAGTTTGGATATAAGAAACTATGCATACTACTAATACAACAAAATAATATTGTATCAATTTATCAAAAAAAAACATTTAATAACTAACTATATATTAATATACATAACAACTCTGGTATTTGTTTAAATCACGATATTTAAATAACATTTATAATTCTAGGGTCCAAATTATGAAGTGGACAACATTCGACGGCCAGTCGCACGTGAATTAAGTTACCGTGATAGTGCGTACGAATCCCGCCGACATTCTCAATACACCGGGATGTGCATGGAAAATTTCCGACTTTTATCCGTTTTGGGACGAGGACATTTCGGCAAAGTTATCCTATCCCAATATCGTAATACTAACGAATATTTTGCGATAAAAGCGCTCAAAAAAGGTGACATCATCGCCCGGGACGAGGTTGATTCGTTGCTCTCTGAGAAACGAATTTTCGAAGTTGCAAACAGCATTAGGCATCCATTTTTAGTCAATTTGTTTGCGTGTTTCCAAACAGAGGCACACGTCTGTTTTGTTATGGAATATGCAGCTGGAGGCGATCTAATGATGCATATTCATGCAGATGTCTTCAACGAACCTCGAGCTGTTTTTTACGCTGCTTGTGTTGTTCTTGGGCTGCAATATCTGCACGAAAATAAGATAATTTACAGAGATTTGAAGCTAGATAATTTATTGCTGGACACAGATGGATATGTAAAAATAGCTGATTTCGGACTTTGCAAGGAGGGAATGGGTTTTGGAGATCGGACTGGGACTTTTTGTGGGACTCCCGAGTTTTTAGCTCCGGAAGTCTTGACGGAGACTTCATACACTAGAGCAGTGGATTGGTGGGGACTTGGAGTTCTTATTTTTGAAATGCTCGTGGGAGAAGTAAGAATACAATTATCTTTCAATTATGTTTTACTCTTTGGAACACAAAAGTAATAATTCCAAAATGTGTTATGAAAGTCAATAGTTTTATTAGAGGCAAAAGAAGTAAAAATTTGCTTAATTATTTAAATATATATATATATATATATATATATATATATATATATATATATATATATATATTTGAATTTTATATTATTAAAAAAAAAACCTTTTATTGGAACATGTCAGATTTGTGCTTCATTCTTTTGATTTCTCTTTGAACATACTTCATGGGTGTTTTATTTTAGTCTCCATTCCCTGGAGATGACGAGGAAGAAGTATTTGACTCCATTGTGAATGATGAAGTTCGATATCCCAGATTTTTATCCTTGGAGGCAATTGCTATTATGAGACGGGTACGATTTCGTGAATATTAATAACCTAATTTATATTAATATTTCTTGTATTTAACAGTTGTTGAGGAAGAATCCAGATAGACGACTTGGCTCCAGTGAACGGGATGCTGAAGACGTGAAGAAACAAGCTTTCTTCCGACATATTATGTGGGAAGATTTGTTGTTACGAAAAGTTAAACCTCCTTTCGTACCTACAGTGGTAAGTAAAAATAGGTAGCTTTACGGCATAGGGTGAAAGTTCGCGAACAGTGTAATAAGTGATAAGTTTGATTGGGGCCGGTAAATAATAAGTAAAAAAAATAATTTTTAATTAAATTTAATTTTAGACGTTTGAGAAATACATTTAGCGCAATTTAGGCGCAAACAGAAGTTATTACCCATTAAAAAATGTTATAAAATTCTTCTTTCTTTATAATTTTCTAGAACATCTCAACTAAATGAAAATTGATTAAACATATAGCGCTATTGTTATCTTTAGATTTTCATAAATACAAAACTATTAATCCAATTTGATTTGCTAAAAAGATAAGATCTTATAAACACATACATATTTTAAGGTGTTAACAATAAATTGGATATTTTTATATCTAAATTTATTAATACCTTAATCATAATTATTCTTATTTCATGTCAATAAAAACAGTTTAGGTATTTAGTTGTGATAGGTAAATTTTAAAAAAGTCTTCCACATTTTCGGAAATTATGACGAAAAACGTCATTTTTGAAAACAAATTATTATTGCTAGTCATAATTAATAGAAATAATAATAATGTAGGTAGCAATACTATTTTAATCATATTTTTGCTCTATATTGAAAATTGTTATTTAAAATATTGAAAATGAAATGGCGAGTTTTTTACGTAACATATATGAATTAAAAATAATCGCTCTCTCCCGGCCATATAAATGAACATAGAATAAATTATTATAATTGTGAAAATCTTTTTCAGGCAACTTTAGAGGATGTAAGCAATTTCGATGAGGAATTCACCTCTGAAAAACCTCAATTAACACCTCCAAAAGAGCCTCGACCGTTAACAGACTCAGAACAAGTACTGTTTCGCGATTTCACATACATGGCTGATTGGTGCTAACATTTATTATAATTATTATTGTTAATAATTGCATATTAAGTAGATATACAAACGTGATTGAACAATATAAGTTCGATTTTAATTGAATGGTATTCCTAAGAAATGGAAACGTTTTAGCGTATTTTTGCATATGAAGATAATAAAAATAAGTATATTTTATATTAGAAATTTTAATGAATTTGAGACGAATTTGTTATTTAGGAAGTTTTATTAGTAAAAATAGTATAATTTTTATTATTTTTAAACGTTTCTTTTTTGCTTCAATTCAATTTGAATAATTTTACAAGAATTATGGATTGTAATCAAATATATTGTGATGTATTATTATCTATAAACAGCTAAGCGACAAATATAACCTGCCTTTGTAGCATTTATATAAATAAGTATTTTTGAAAATAAAATCAAAAATATCGTTAGGAAATTTTCCACAAATACAAAAAAAAAGAACTATTTAAATCAAGTTCCAAAATATAACAGTATTGTATTTTATACGAAATTATTTGGTTAGTTACATCACAGTTAGATAAAAATCGCTCAAATTTTAAGTGGAAACTTTTAAAAACGATATCAATTTTAATTTGTACATACAATGTAAAAATATCATGGCTTATGATAACAAAACAATTTTTATTTAAGCTGTTTACGTTTTAATAAATAAATAAATAAGATACTTGTAAGTTTAGAACAAAGCCGAAATATAACCAATTTTATAAACTAGACTTAATTTATTCAATAATTAAAATCATTCAGATAATTGCTACATATCTCTAACATACTAATATTACTGGAGAATTCAATACGTTGTCTTATATAATTAATTTATTAAACATACATTTGACATTAATTTAACATTAAACTTATATGTTTTCTACATTTATCATGAATTGCTTTATTTCTTTTGCGAAATGTCACTAAATTCGAGGAACAAACTATAGCATAGCTTACAAGTGCCTGTACATATATAACCAAGAACATTTCTTGAATGTTTATTTGAACAATTTGTGCGTGTCATTTTACTATTTGCACTATTTTATTATTATTATTCCTGTTTATGATTTCTCATGAAAAAAAATGTGTAATATAATTCTGTATTATATTTCATTTATTATTATAATAGTAAATAATCAATTTCAGTTTATTGATATATACAAGCGTAATAATATATAACAAACATGAAGTATTTCTGTATAAAATCCCTATATAATATCCAATATTTATTCCTATTCTACAAATTATAACAAAGTACAATTATCTTTATATCTTTGATACATTACATTTTTATTTTGCTGGAATGATTTAAATTAGGATAACTTAAGGTTTTTCTCAATTTCATTTCGTTTCATAATTAATTCACCATCGTGTTTTTGTCTTCGATCTAAATTTGAATTTTTCACTAATCTGGGATCAACTAAACCAGCCGTAAGTTCGTAATAAACACAAGTTGAATCTCCTGACAACATCGCTAAATAAATACTGTAAAACAATTAATTAAATTATAATTTCACATTAATGCGGAAGCAAATTTTGATTTTATTTATATTATAAACTTACGAATTATTTTGGTCTATTGAAATCATTTGCTCCATCAAATCAAAAGATACATTCTCAGAAGTAGAGATCGGAATAAAAGTTGATATTGGAGAGGATTTGGAAGCTTTTGCTGTTAAAAACATTCTCTGAAGTGCATCATTGTAACTATAATTAATTTCGAACATTCGCCGAACTGTAATTAAACATAGATGCAATATAAACAACTTTGAAAAATTTGAATTACGCTTTTTTGTTCCGATTGGTCGATAGCTTATAACCAATCAAAACATAGAACGCAGGTTGAGTTCTTTAATAGTCTGAATCAAGCTTTACCTTCACTTAGTTCCATGTATATTTGATACGTAACTGCTGCATTACGTTGATTGGATCCCAATTTCATGAAATCTGTAATCTGATATTGTAAATAGTAACATAAATTTTTTTTACTTAAAATTACGTACTAATTGCTCTTCTAAAGTACACATGTTTTAAACTTAACAGTATAAACTAGACACATGTCAACAAATAAGTGTTGATAACATTTTACCAAAAATAAAACCTTAATTTCTTGAAAGACAATTTAACTTTGGCAATACTGTATTCTATCGATAAGTCAGACATTTAGAAAGAGATTATATGAAAAATGTTTTAATTTTATAGACTGCTGTATGGTGTCACTATTAGTACTGAGTTGATGTAACATATAAATCAGCAATAGATATTTTTGTTCTTTATGAATATGAAATAATTATTTAATAAATCATTTTCATGTGTATTAAATTCATTTATAAAAAATCCGTAATCAAATTAATTTGTCTGACTTTATATAATAAATAATTTCAACAATTGTTAAATGCTCACTGACAATATAAACTATTAAATAACACAAATAATTAATCAATAGCTTTCTTTTTGTTCTATACTAATAAATGCACTGTTTTCCTTGTAAATTGTACACTTTTTAAACGAAATTTGTTGGAAATATAAAAATCTTTCTTTAGAATTTAATTACTTTTTTGAAATGCAGCAATGCTCGAGACATTGAAAAAGAAATATTTGTAGTGTCTTACACTGGACTTTCTTATACGTAGTAGGTATATTTAAATAGGAAGGATATTAAAATACAAAATTTAACCAATCCAGAAAATATAATTATTCATTACGCTATATTAGACTATATTTTACTAACATTTGAAACAGTTTTGTACTAAATCTATTTGTGACAAATCCATATAGGAAAATTACAAACGTCTTTAATTGAAAAAATATTTGATAAAATAAAAGTTTAGTGTAATCGAGATATGAAAATATGTTTCGCTTATAGCTGAAAGAATAATTAAGTATGTAAATAAATGTATAGGAATTCTATAAAAAACTGTATTTTTTCTTTAAAATATTTCGCATTTTTGAAATAAACGAACAATTTTATTTTAATATTTGGGTGCAAAAACATTGTTATTTCTATAATAACCGTTTATAGGCACACGTCTGTCTGAGATTATAGACATTGTGTAGGTATTTATATTTCTGTATAGATCTAGGCTAAATGTCTAGACAAGTGCTAAGGGCACTGTCGGTCTTGTGCACTTTGGATCAAAAGGTTCAAATTAAATACGTCATTTTGCCGCTCGTCAAAAACAGGTAATTTTTGGGACCCCGCAATTATAGATTTGTTGAAATCGTTTAATTACAGTTCTTACAATAAATACGTGGTGTGGGGGTGTTCTATCATATATTTTAGACATTCGCATTTCGAACTAGTATACATATAACTATCGAGAACAATTAAATACAATTTAAGGAATATTATAAATACATACCTAAATGATAGGTAATTCAAACCAGACCTTTCATATTGCACCCACGTTTAAAATTTAGTATCAAGATGAAACAAAAAATGTGTTTTATTATTACAAGAAAATATTTTAAAGCACATCATAATAATAAGTAACTGCATGTCTATAACTCTGTCAGAAAAATCTATAACACTTTTAAAAGACTTTAATTGAATTGCAAATCAAATATTGATTTAATTTATTAAATATATTAAACATAATTCTGGATTTAGGAAATTATCATCTCATATGATTTCAATGTTTGACATAATTAACCAAATATAATATAATGAGTGCATATGTCGTTTGCATGAGCTGCCGCTTGTTTATGTTTGAAAATTAAACCGCAATTTTCGCAAAAATGTTCTAAATAAATACTACTCTATTTTCTACTAAATAACCCTTTTTACTGGTTCTATTACTAACGAAAACGTATAAAATTATTTTTCCATACACCATTCTTCATATAAAAATGCACACACACAAATAACACATTTTAAGAAAATCTTGCGTTTTGAAAGAGATAAATAGGCATCATATTATTGCTATGCTGAAAATAACATTTATATCGGTAAAGAAAATAATTACACTTAATTTACGAAATACTCTTTGGATTAATAACCATTCACAATTGAAATATAAATGATGACGTCATACGCTTGCTTCTTTAGCACGTTTATTAATGAGGCAATAGGGAAGATGCATATTTTTGCTATGGCCAAAAGAACATATACATCATTATTTTGTACTATTATTATTAGTATATAATGCATAAAATTACTTTAAAACGTTGACGTTAAATATTTATTCATTTTTGAAATTTAACACTAGATTTTTGAATTTTTCGCTTCACCTTCCATTTAACAATGTTGCCAAACAAGTAAAAATAAAGTAATAATTTTGTTAATGTGGTATTAGGTCATTTTTAATAAGTTTGATCTCGTTCGTAAATAAAACTGATACGCAGTAGTCTTGAAAAAGACTGATTTGAAAAAATAAAGCGTAATCTTGACAAAAAAATACCAAGGGAGAATGACGTCAAGCTCCCTGGACGCGAATAATTTTAAAAATTCATATCTTCAAAACTAGAGGCTTTAAAATAAATTTAAAAATACGGTGACTTTAGAATTTTAAAATAAAATAATCGCTGGCTAGGGTGAACTATGTGCTAAATTACTGTTAGGTATAGTGACGTCATCAAATTATAATTATATTAATCAATATTTAAAAAATTACAATGTTTTAAGAATTATGTAAAATTTTATTTAAAAAAAATTAATGCAGAGGTGCTTCTCATGACCATTGACTAGTCTAATTACTTCAGATCGCTTCAAACTAATTCATGAATTTATTTATTAAATTGTAACAACAAAAAGGCATAAATATGCAAAAATTGTACCTATACCTATATATAGCATAATTTAATAATATGAATTAAGGTACCTACCTTCATTTTCAGGTAAAACCGTTTAATGTACGGTGATTTCGAAAATTATTTACTAAATGCTTAATTATATACCTACCATAAAAATGAAATTCTGTTTATTCGTATATTATATTATATTTATGGTAATATTTTCAAAATCACTGTTATGCATATTAATAATCATACTTATATTGTAATTTCATATATTATTATCGTTTCAAATTTCTAAACTTAATCTATGTATATAGATACAGAAAAATAATGTTATATTTTACTTAAAATGCCTCAACACAAAACTGGCGCAATGGAAACAGCACAGACGTAAATGTTGGCGGGTTGACGTCACATTTTCGAATTGAATGTCACATGCTTACGAATTAAGATTTAAAAATTAAATTTACACCGCAATCAATTGGTTATATAATTTAATTAGAAAATTATGCAAATTGTATGCCTTAACAAGATATTTTTACTAATTAGGACACTATTCACCATTAAAACAATAAATGGATACCAAAATCCAAGTGGCCTGGGCACTAAATTCTATAAGACGACCCAACAACATTTAAATTACAATCAGAGCTGTTTAAAATATATGAACCGGTCATTTTTGATATACTGAAATGACTGCTGTGACGAATGCTGCGAATCTAATTGGCTCGGATACAAATTAAACGTTGATATTTTCTGTTGCCTCTATATACACCGAATAACATCAACTAATGAGTGAATTAGTTCTTGCGGTACCTAATTGATATATCACTCGCAGAAGAAGTTAGTTTTCATTTCACGTAGTGAGTCCAAGTAAACCGTGATTAAATATAATTAAATCTGGCACTTGAGTTTACGAAGATTTACCATAAATTTGCATATTTAGATGAAGTGTTTAAAATGTCTTATATAAATCGTATTTTTATTTCTTATAAAAAATTATACTGTTTACTATGAATAAACATTGTAAACACGCTTATTTTTGATATATTTATATAACTCGTTCCCCAACTACTATAAGTACGATCAACTGTCGTTTCGGCGCTGATGTATTGCTTCCAGTTATATATTTTGTTAAAATAATAAAAAGCACTACATTTCTGCTATAAGATATATCATTTGGATTAAATTAAAATTAATTTAATTTAGAGGCCTACATATAACTCTATAAAGAATCCGGATCGCGACAAAAAGTGAAAATAGAAATATAGGTCGACAAATAATTTTATAATTAGGTCATATTTCTAAGAGTATTGTTATAGTCCAGATACGCGGGCAACAACCCTACGTCATTTTGTAACTAAAATCTGTTAAAAACTTACCAACATGAAATTTCCTGCTGGTTTAAAAAACGATTGAAACTAAAATGAAAAGTACTTATTATTTAAAATAAAATAAACTATCGTAGAATCTGAATTTAATTTCAAAAATTATAATTTTGTCCAGTTTCACGACCTTATATAGAAGATTACCATTTTTTGAAACTTATAAGTTGGTAATTTTGACACATTTGCTATGTTTACATATACTTTTGTACAGTTGTTTATTTCATTTGGCGTTTGTTATTTTGTTGTGATTAACTTATTGGGCTATTCAAAAACAAATCTACAAATGAGTTGTAAACTTAGTTTATTGTCAAGTTTTAAAAATATATATTTTAGATTTAAAATGTTCGATTCTATAGTAGTGTAAACGTACAATTTCAATCTAGTAACTTTTGACTGTGACGTAAGTTTGTTGATTGCGTATCTGGACTATACCCTAGTAGTAGTTTTTGGAAATACTATTTTGTATTATTTGTTCTGTAAGTAGCTTTAGTACAATACGTCACATGTTTAAGATGAACCATCAGGCTCGTTTAGAAAAACATCTTGCCTATCAAATGAAAAAAAAAACATTGATAAAAATTTCAATTATTTTTACTTTCTTTTACGAAGTAATAAGTAAGTATTGTAATCACGAAAAAAAAAATTTCTCGAAATTTTTACGGAAATACACCCTTTGACCTTTCCTGAATCGAGTCTGACTATTTTTGGAATGACGTCTGTGTGTGTGTGTGTGTCTGTGTGTCTGTGTGTCTGTGTGTATGCGCTCTACAGCCTACACCGTTGAAGATAAAATTATGAAACTTTAAACTTAAGATTTGTTCATGCTTGGGGCGAAAACCTTCTATTTTTGAAAAGCATATTCAAACCGGAAGTGCATGTTTACTTAAGACTTTTTTTGCAATTTCTGCAATATCTCTGAAACGGCTATACTTGCAGTAAAAATAGTTAGAATAACATTGAAAGATATTAGTATTCTGCACAATTTTTGTTTGAACCATTTCTTCAAAAAGTGTACCAGTTACGAGAAAATTGCTATTATCCTATTTATATTGCCATAGTTACATAGGCATGGAAAGTTATATATAATAAATCGCATCTACTATGCATGTCAATTGTTTTAAATATTCCAATATTTTGACATTTAACATTTATTGTTAGTGTTACAAATTAGTTTAGTGAAAAAGCGTTACAAAGGTTAGTAAATAATTTAAAATATTATATATAAATATTTTCTCTGGTTTAAAGTTAATTTGAAAACTAAAAAATGCCCGGCCATAATAATTTTTAATAATATGTAATGAATAATAATATTTTCTTTATACTACTATAAAATCCAACATTTAAAATCTGAATTACATATCGTATGTTTTCTTTGGAAATCTGACAATAAACTAACTTTACACTTTTATTGGACAATGAATGAAAATATTTTCTTGAAATTTTAACATTTTATATTTTTATTTATATACTATCAAATCTAAATATACTGACTACGTAAAAGAAAGTTTAGGGCCAATACATGGCCGATGTTTTTATTTGTATTAATGGAAAAAAAATTAAAACTATGAAAAAGTGCCTATTTAGGGAGTTTTTATTTAAAAAAAATGTCATTCGATGTGTATTTGCATGTATGGTACAAACTAGTATTATTGGAGATAAATAATAAAAACCCCCAAAATAGGCACTTTTTTATTGTTTTTATTTTTTCTCTCCATTAATACAAATAGAAAATAATTGAAATTTTTATCAATGCATTTTTATGCAAATACATATCAAAATTTGATAGACACGACGTTGTTCTAAACGAGCCTAATGGTTCACCTTAATTTGAGTATATTCATATGTACGTACTGTATGATTTCGATGAAATAAAAATAAAGAATGCATTGGCAATAACAAATTGTGACGTTGTGAAATTCAGAAGTAAAAATTGAGCCCTAGGGAGGACCAATAAATAAGAATTATTGACTGGCATAAATGAGAGGTTAATGTCCAACAGGCAACAAAATTGATTGTCTTGAACTACTAAGCATAAGCAAGCTGTACTTCATGTAGAGGTTACTTAATATTATTGTAAAGAAATTTCATTTTGAGTTAGTTTTTAGAAAAATATTTATATATTATTTTAAAATGTCTTTCAAAAAAATAAATAAGGGTCGAATCACTGTTGATTTAGAAAATTTTACTGTAGTCAAAAGTTGCATAAAATTAATTAATTTGATATTCATTTCGGGCATAACTACGGGAGTTACAGTGCTTAAATGATATATGTTAACATTTTTGTTTTCGTTTAAAAAAAAACTGTGTTTTCGTAATTTCAATAATTTTTATCTATTTTGGACAAATCATCAGAGCTACATTGCTGAAACTTGGTCTAATCAAGAAAAAATTTGCGATCACGCGCCGAGATTTTTAATTCAATTTGAGAGGAGCGATTTGCCAATGCATTTTTTCCTTTAGTTCAAGAACTAAACTGGTTTGGTTCGATGTGAAAACTCTTTCAATACATATCAAATGATAATATTGTAATTTATTTTTGAAATAAAAACGTCCGTTAAACGCCTAACAAACTACCGAAATTAAGTGGATTATTACTGCATATAATAGATTATATTCTTTGTATACATATAAAATAGAAGAAGATGAGCAATTGAGTGGTTTTAGTGCCCTTAGGTTGAAAAAATGTTAAATTTCTAATTTCTAAAACACAGTAGTGAAAGGGTTCAAAATAAACTATAAACTAGTGGTAGTGGTAATGGTAATGGTAGCCAAGTCACAGAGTAGCCGGTTATTAACAGTACAAACGAGTGATTAGGCCTTCTTTAGTTCGGTAGTTTGCGGTAATTAAACCAATCCCATTCTAATTGCGTTGATTTATGCACGATCGGTGGTGCCTGTAGGCTTATACACTAACTCACACACCCAGCATCATGTATCGTATGTGCATGTATGTGTGTACCACATAAACGTGTACCACAGCACACAGACCATCAGGTTCCTCCCACATAATTAAAAATCGCTCTGCGAGGGCTCACTACATGATTTATATGCGATCGTTTGTAGTAGCTGACCCACCCACCTCGGTGTCTACCGAAATCAACTTCATATTTCGAAATATCTTTTTAGTTTTATTGATACATATAAATATTACTTACCTACTAAACTTCATCAGACCCTTAACTATGAATTTCTGTTTTATAAATACTTGGTAAAGTATTTATTGTCATTTTTTCTATCAATAAACCATTTTTGTTAGAAAAATTAAAACCAACATTTAAGATTGTCGCTAATAATAATTTCAAGTTGAATTGTTGAATTGATACATACATATATTTGGTTTCGATTTTGATTCATTACATAAGAAAATAAAAGAAGTAAAAAATTATCTAAACAATAAATTGTGGCAGGGATAGTATATAGAAACGTAAATTAGACAAAGACTCATTAACTAACCATTTTGTCCATTTGTTTAAAATTAACGCACATGAATTTGTAACAATAAAAATTCTTTCTGGTTTCGTCGATAAGAAAACAATTTTGATGCAACGTTCAATCGATAAAAATACTTGTTGCACAAGAACATATGTATGCAACAATACCGATTGTGTGCGCTTGTAAAAAGCACGGAATCCGCGTGGAAAAAGTTGATACGAGCGCGGGAGCACATACAGATTATGTTAACCGACATTTTATGGTAATAAATGTTCGATGTTCAGTTGGAGTGGAGAGTAATTGGCTGGATGCGATGGTAGTTTCAGGGACACAGGCTTGCGTATTAATTGGTGTCTTGGTTCGTTTGCGATCTAGTTATTTGTCGGCACTGTGGTAATTAAAAACACGTGTAATGACAGGGGATTTTGGTCTGTTTGTCTGCGGGTGAATTCACACACTATGCATTTAAAAGTTCTATATTTAATTATTGTTATTATTTGCGTCTGAGAGCAGGCATAGTGCTCTCAGAAGTAGAAAGAATTCTATACTTAGGTAGTAGTATTTTAATGATTTAAATATATACAATTTTTTAATCGATAGTTTTTGATCTATCATATTTAAGAAATTTTAAATTATCTATATAAATTAGTTTATACATTTCTCGCAATTTTTTTTGTGTTGGCAATTTGGTGCGTACCATTTTTTTTATGAAAAACTTTGAAAAGACTAATCAATACTCATCAAAAATGACACTAATCACTGTAGCAACTGCTCTGAGTTTATACTATAAATAAATAGCGTCTAAGTACACACACACACACACACACACATATATATATATATATATATATATATATATATATTTTTTTTTAACGGTAATAAATATTTTTGGAATGACGTTTGTCTGTTAACGTACTACAACTACAACTAAGACTGTTTAAATTATAATCATGAAACATTAAACTTAAGATTTGTATATGGTCTGCAAAAAACTTTCAAACCAGAATTTTGTGTTGTTTCTGCAATATCTCCAAAACGACTGCACTTACAGCAAATATTTAAAATAAAATATTAATATTTCACTCAACATTTATTTCAAAAGTTTCTTTATACAGGCGTATAAAATACAAAAACATCGGCCATGTATTGGCCCTAAACTTTCTTTTACGTAGTCAGTATATTTTGATTTGATAGTATATAAATTAAAATATAAAATGTTTAAATTTAAAAGAAAATATTTTCATTCATTATGTCCAGTAAAATTGTGGTAAAGTTAGATTATTGTCAGATTTCGAAAAAAACATATCTATTTTAGATTTAAAATGTTCGATTCTATAGTAATATAAATAAAATATAATTATTCATTATACATTATTAAAAATCATTATGGCCGGACATTTATATTTATATATAATATTATAAATTATTTACTAACCTTTGTAACGTTTTCTCACTAAACTAATTTGTAACACTAACAATAAATGTTAAATGTCAAAATATTTGAGTATTTAAAACAATTGACATGCATAGTAGATGCGATTTATTATATATAATTTCCCATACCTACGTAACTATGGCAATATCAATAGGATAAGATCTTATAACTGGTACTTTTTGAAGAAATGTTTCAAACAAAAGTTGTGCAGAATACTAATATCTTTCAATTTTATTCTAACTATATTTACTGCAAGTATAGCCGTTTCGGAGATATTGCAGAAATTGCAAAAAAAGTCTTGAGTGAACATGCCCTTCCAGTTTGAATATGCTTTTCAAAAATAGGAGGTTTTCCTCCCAGGCATATACAAATCTTAAGTTTAAAGTTTCATAATTTTATCTTCAACACACACACACAGACGTCATTCCAAAAATCGTCAGACTCGATTCAGGGAAGGTCAAAAGATGTATTTCCGTTCAAATTTCGAGAATGTTTTTTTTCGTGATTACAATACTTACTTATACTTCGTAAAAGAAAGTAAAAATGGCTACTGAAATAATTCTTAATTTACTTATTTTTATTGCCATAGTTACGTAAGTTTGGAAATTTATATGTAATAACTCATTTAAATTATGCTAGTCAATATTTTAACAAGAAAACAATATAGATTCAACTAATTTGGTATTTTATTATCAATAATAAATTGGTTAAGAAAGTGGAAAATTTGAGTCTTTAAAATATAAATTGAGCAACACTGCAGATGTTTTACATGTGTCATTTATGGTGAAGAACAAGTAAGAATACTTATCTGTTATTTTAGAATGGCATGTTTTTAATTAGCTACTTAAACAAAGCAGTATTTTTAATTTTTAACAGTTATTAGTGTGAAGGAAGGGTTGAAAAGGTTTCTTTTTAGTAGAGAAATGATGGCGCCAGTTCCACCCACTCGGACTTGTAGCCAAAGGCAGATTTCTGAATACCTCAATCATCTTTAAGTATTAGTACCAGTCTGCAAAGAAACTTGATACCTAACATCTCTTATGCCTACAGACAAATGTACGAGTATATAGAATAGATAAAATCAAAGATGCAAGCAAATAATTTAACATTTTAAATTTTTTTTGCTTGTGCACTGCGAAAAATATATATATGTATGTGATAAAAACATACCTTTATATAATAGCAGTTATTATATGTTATGGAATTTGCAAAATATTCATAATACATTTTAAATTCTCCTAATTACAGAAATAAATATAAATGTTAGTCGTTCGTTCGTCGTTCGCAAGATACAGGTTCTCACTGATTCTAATCTAATTTAGTATACATCTAAACCCAGTGATGACTAACCTTTTTAAGATTGCACACATTAAAATAAATACATTTCAACAAACGATTTTCATTGTATTTGTACAGATTTTCTAAAAATGTCATATTTTGTAAAATTAAAATATTTTTATATAAAAATCATCTGTATACAAACCAAATTGTTTCATGCTATACTATCTTCGATTTAAATTGTAATTATTTTTACTGTGCAGCCATTTTGGAGATATCGCAGCAACGACAAAAATGACATAAGTAAACATGCACTTCCGGTTTGAATATTCTTTTCCAAAAAAAGGTGGTTTTCGTGTGTGCTATATACATATCTTAAGTTTAAAGTTTCATAACTATAATTTCATCAGCTTTGTGTGTATGCAATTAATTTAATTATAACTATCCTTTTATTTAACTATGTAACGCAAGAATACGTGAAAAACATAAATTAAATTTGACAGTTATATGTCCGAATAGTTAATTATTAATATTATATTTAGCTTTTGAAATATTACTGTTTTAAATATTTCTTCCAGAATATTTAAATAATTATAAGATAGCATCTCGCTGTTCGTTTATTTTTAAATAAATATATAGTTTATTAACGTGCACGACTTTGCCCTCCTACACTGTACAAGTAAGATGGTTTTACTTGTATTTTAAATTTTGACAATCTGGTTTGCAACGATTTATGGTTCCAGCATAACAATTTATCTTTGTTTCAACTGAAAATCTGTGTTTTAAATGAATAAAATAAAAGAGTTGATACTAATAGGTATAGGGAAGAATGGGTAACATTTTTACAACTGTTGTTGACGAAATTCTTTCTAGTTATTCAATCGTAAAGTGTAAAATAAAAGTCGTAAGAAAACCGAAATAGTTGTGTTTATAAGTGTAAAAGTAAACGTTATTATTTGATATATGAGCGTAATAAAGTGATTAAAGCATTCCCATAATCATTTGGCTGTGTCAGGTCTGTGACATATCATTCTTTATAACACGGTACATTTACGCGTTGCCAGTGTTTACTATGTCGTTCCGTAACTCCCACTAGCCAAAAAGTTCATCGAATCGACTCCAACGAGTGTTAAAAATAAACAGTGTACACTAACACACTTAAAATTTATTAAGTAAAAGGAAGCGTTAGAAAAAGTTCGGAATACACATAATGCGACTAAGATTGCATAATATACGAATCATACAAAAAATTGTAATTTCTAAGCAACCAATTCAACCAATATTAAACAAATTCATTCTGCTCTGAATTAAAACACGCGAGAAAATAGTGGGTTCCCATAAAAAAGGCCTTAATCAGCTCTAAGAGAAATGTATGTCAGTGAATATTTATAATAATAAAAATGAACAAAATATGAATATTACGTCAGTAAATGTATTAACTTTGAACAAATGGTAGAAAAACGTCTTAATTCCACAACGTTTTAAAATTTCTTTAGGTATTCAAAAATCGCGACAAGTTTTAAAAATATTTTTTTTTGTAACGTTGTTTACCACTTTTTCATATCAACAGTCATAACAAAGTTAACAACTTTCCCCACAGTATATTAGGTGCGTTCTTTTGAAAACTTCTGAGAAGGGAAGCTAGCACTACCAAAAGAACGACAAAAACTCGCTTATTTTTGACGTGTATTCCCTCATAACTATTCATAACCTAATATAATTATTTCGTTGTAAACATGGAAAGAAAGCGTAAAGTAATTTTAACGGCAATAATCTTTATTAAAATATTATTAAGAAAACACCATCTTCGTAAGAAATTAGGGGTAAAGTGAGTATTAGGAGGGCCACTGACAGTTGCTAACGAAATACACTGAAAGTATACCCTACGATGTGATTTGCCCCTTAAGCCATGGCAAGGATTAGGTTTTTGGCCGCGGGGGGAAGGGGGGGGGGGACAGATCAAGAAAACCCTTTCGATGAACTATCTGGAACTATCCTACCGCTGAAGGATAGTTCCAGAAAAAAAGCATAACCGCTGTTATGCTTTTTTTTGACATACGTCAGTGGCCCTCCTAAGACTCACTTTTACCGAAATTAGGTTGTCCCGCATTGTCTGCTGAATTTTTACTTTCTTTTACGAAGTAATAAGTAAGTATTGTAATCACGAAAAAAAAATTTCTCGAAATTTTTACGGAAATACACCTTTTGACCTTCCCTGAATCGAGCCTGACTATTTTTGGAATGACGTCTGTGTGTGTGTGTCTGTGTGTATGTGCTCTACAGCCTACACCGTTGAAGATAAAATTATGAAACTTTAAACTTAAGATTTGTATATGCCTGGGGCGAAAACCTTTTATTTTTGAAAAGCATATTCAAACCGGAAGTGCATGTTTACTTAATACTTTTTTTGCAATTTCTGCAATATCTCTGAAACGGCTATACTTGCAGTAAAAATAGTTAGAATAACATTGAAAGATATTAGTATTCTGCACAATTTTTGTTTGAACCATTTCTTCAAAAAGTGTACCAGTTACGAGAAAATTGCTATTATCCTATTTATATTGCCATAGTTACATGGGTATGGAAAATTATATATAATAAATCGCAACTACTATGCATGTCAATTGTTTTAAATATTCCAATATTTTGACATTTAACATTTATTGTCAGTGTCACAAATAAGTTTAGTGCAAAACCGTTACAAAGGTTAGTAAAATATTTAAAATATTATATATAAATATTTTGTCTGGTTTAAAGTTAATTTGAAAACTAAAAAATGCCCGGCCATAATAATTTTTAATAATTTGTAATGAATAATAATATTTTCTTTATACTACTATAAAATCCAACATTTAAAATCTGAAATACATATGTTTTCTTTGGAAATCTGACAATAAACTAACTTTACACTTTTATTGGACAATGAATGAAAATATTTTCTTGAAATTTTAACATTTTATATTTTTATTTATATACTATCAAATCTAAATATACTGACTATGTAAAAGAAAGTTTAGGGCCAATACATGGCCGATGTTTTAAAAATATTTTGGATATGTAAAATGTGAAAAGATAAAATATTATTGTTACTATTTATATTTCACATCTCATTTTTAGTCATTTTAATATAAACAGTTATTATGCACCATAAATATTGTATCTGTCAGTTTCTTGTATCTTCGCGCCAAATCCTACTTCTAAAAGTCTCTTCTGATTGTCTGAATAGAAGTAACCTTGAGAAGTTTCTCTAAAATCGATATCAAAAGAACGACACTTCTATGTACTTCTACTTCCCGAAGTGATCAAAAGAACGTACTTATTAATTGTTAATGATTGTGTGGTTATGATAAGAATATTTATATAACTGTTTCAAAATATTTTTACGGATGGATCAATAATTGGAAACATTAGCTATACGGGATTTACAGTTTATTTCACACTATGTATATAATGAAGAATAAATATGGCAACAATGCATTACATCCAGAATGGAATAGAATTATCTCAGTATTAAAATGTCCAGTATCGAAATATCCGATAATTAAATGTCTGGTAACTAATGTCCAGTGTCTAAATGTCCGGATATCCTTTATGTTTTTTCCCCAATGCTTTTGTAAGTTTTGTATTTAATTCCCTGCTGCACTGCTGTCACTTAAACTTATTGTCAAACATATAATTGAGAATGACACTTTTGATGAAAAATAACATTTTAGTCAAAATATATTTCCGGCCATGCTAAGCATATAGTGTGAGTGGGAGCAGTGCAAATAGTAATTGATTTGGATGTAATAATTGAAATTTGTTTAGACAAAATTAAGTTAAAATTTATAATATATACAAGAAGATAAATCGCTTGCATATTACTTGAACGTTGCCCTAACAACCCAGTAAATTTTAAAAGAGTCCAATTGATGTTGACTGTTATATATGTCTAAGGTAATTTTAGTACCTCTAGCTTCTAAAGTGTTCAAGTATCTTGTGAATGGTTGTTGTGTATATGGAAAAGCGAATGCGGGGGAGCAGGATAATCTAAATATGTTTGAGCGAGCGCGCGGAAAATACAGTGACTTTTTAAAAGACATCAAAGCCTAGAAGTCACCGGGTTATTTACGAGTTGGCATGTTTCCTGATTTATACCGGGTGCTGTTCTCGCGACTCGACAAAAAAACCTATTTACTACACACCAATAGCGGTCATTAGTTATGTTCTAACAGCCGTGACAACTTCTGAAATGTTACCACTAACAACTGACACTGTCTGTAAACACTTGCTGCAAATAATACCATCATTCTGTACAAAGATTTTTTAAATAATGGTAACAATTGTCTTCAATCATGTCTTTGCCAATCTATTCACTTATTTTTCACTAAAGAAAACTGTGTCTTCATTATTCATACTTGCTACAAGTATTTACAAAATCCCATCTCCTCACACATTTATTGAAAAATATATAATAATCAATTTACTATACATATGCGAATATAACATATATTTCAATGAAAAGAGAATTCTTTTAATAAATTCTTAAGCAATTTTTTTTGGCCGCCCGGTTGGAACCACATTTATTCAAATAATTTAAACTCAACGATTCCTTTATATCAAATCGGATTAATTATAATCAATTTGTTTGTAACCTAGCTAAAAATATTTTATTTAAATGACAAATCACAACAAAAAATCAATCCTTATATTAATGACTACGTTTACACCGGCTATTTGAACCGGATCATCCGCTGACAGATGTTTTATATCAATCAATGCCATTTCAAATGCAGTGTTATAGTTCGCTTCATATGTTCAATCATGCATGTAAAACTAATTTTTCAATTTTAAGCGAACCATCATTGCACACATGAAAATTATCCTCAACATCTTTTTATGGTCGTTACATGGCAGATTTTCTATATTGGCTATTCATTTCGCAAAAATTAACGTCAAGAAGCAAATTTTGATAAACGACTGTCTTAAGAAGCATGTATTTTATATTTAATATAAATTCTGCGATAAATTCTATAAGTTAACTTATTAAGGGACGTATAAGCCTAAATTTAATATCTATTTTTAAATAAATTCCTACTTCTATCAAATCGTTAAATTTCACTATCAAATGTATTGTTGTACAAACATTTTGCTCTTTATATATTTGAGCATGTAAACAACATGTGGTAGATATGCAGAACTGTGTGTCATTTTCGATAATTGGCCGCGAAGCATTCAACAGTGGAAGAAATCCTTGCGGGACAGGATATGATACATTTTCTGGTTGTTTATAAAACAGGACTGTCTTAAGGTCGTTATGCACGTAAATTAAATCTAGAAAGTTGTTATTCCTATATGGTACGATTCTGAGCAAGTTTGTAAAACTGTAAGGAAAATCTATAAACATTTGAAAAGGTTTATAATATTTTAATTAATTTTAAACATTTATGGAATCTATAAAATATATCGAACATACTTCTTGTTTTTAGCAATGAATTATTCTTAAATATGTATTTATTATGGAATTACAAGTTTTTCAAAATTTTACAGATTCTGCTTACAAAGTTGTAGATTTGCTCAGAATCACAGCATTAGTTAGGAAAATTTATAGAAATGTATAGAACATTTATAAATTAGAATTAATTATCCAACCAAAACGTGTGAAAAAAAATCATTTTTAGTTAAATCAGATTGAATACAGCTCTGTGAATACAATTTGAAATCGTTTACAAGTAGTTCGAGTAAAAATTATATGATCTTATTTAACATGAGAGCAAAACCGCAGAGATCTTGTCTTCGGATATGCACAGGCAGTAGGTATCACCTTGCTTGTATCGTATAAGCGAAGGATTTTGCTTTCTGCGCTAGCTCAGATTATTAAAATGGACAGGATGTGTTCCCTCATAATATTTACATAAATAAAAATCCTATACAATGATATATAGTACACATTTTTACATTTCAATTGAATTCCAGTTACAAATGATGATTTATATTATAGTAAAAACGATGCACTTCATCTACATGTATCTAAATTCCGATTGTTTATTTGAAAAATTTAAAACCTTATTCGACTGCAATATTAAAACATCTGCAGTGTCTTGTAGTGGATTTTCTTGTACATAATAGTAACATTTTGTTTAGTTAAGAATATAAAATACAAATTTTAAACATTTAAAAATATATTACGCTATATGAGCAATTATTATGGCCGAACATATTTTAGTTTTCAAATAAACTTAAAATCTAAAAAAATATTTATATATAATATTTTTAATATTTTACTAACCTTTGAAATACTTTTTCACTAAATCTATTTGTGACAATCCCCAAATTATTACTTTCTTTTACGAAGTAATAAGTATTGTAATCACGAAAAAAAAATTCTCGAAATTTTAACGGAAATACATCTTTTGACCTTCCCTGAATCGAGTCTAACTATTTTTGGAATGACGTCTGTGTGTGTGTGTGTGTGTGTGTGTGTGTGTGTGTGTGTGCGTGTGTGGCTGTGTGCGCTCTACAGGCTACACTGTTGAAGATAAAATTATGAAACTTTAAACTTAAGATTTGTATATGCCTGGGAGGAAAACCTTCTATTTTGAAAAGCATATTCAAACTGGAAGTGCATGTTTACTCAAGACTTTTTTGCAATTTCTGCAATATCTCCGAAACGGCTATACTTGCAGTAAATATAGTTAGAATAAAATTGAAAGATATTAGTATTCTGCACAACTTTTGTTTGAAACATTTCTTCAAAAAGTACCAGTTACAAGATCTTATCTTATTGATATTGCCATAGTTACGTAGGTATGGGAAATTATATATAATAAATCGCATCTACTATGCATGTCAATTGTTTTAAATATTCAAATATTTTGACATTTAACATTTATTGTTAGTGTTACAAATTAGTTTAGTGAGAAAACGTTACAAAGGTTAGTAAATAATTTAAAATATTATATATAAATATAAATGTCCGGCCATAATAATTTTTAATAATGTGTAATGAATAATTATATTTTCTTTATATTACTATAGAATCGAACATTTTAAATCTAAAATACATATGTTTTTTTTAGAAATCTGACAATAATCTAACTTTACCACAATTTTACTGGACATAATGAATGAAAATATTTTCTTTTAAATTTAAACATTTTATATTTTAATTTATATACTATCAAATCAAAAAATATACTGACTACGTAAAAGAAAGTTTAGGGCCAATACATGGCCGATGTTTACATATAATTTCTCATACCTACGTAACTATGGCTATATAAATAATTTAAGAAATTCAATAGCAATTTTCTTGTAACTGGTACACTTTTTGAAAAAACATTTCAAACAATAATTAAATGTAACTCTTTTAAGTACAGCCGTTTCAGAGATATTGCAGAAACCGCAAAATATGACGAGAGTAAACATGCACTTCCGGTTTGAATATATTCGCACACACCCACACACAAATAAAAGATTATAAACAATGCAATTTGGTTATAAATAAATAATGCTACTTTTGGCATCAATGATATTAATTTCGGTAATCATTAGTACCTATAAATAGACTGATTGCTCCAATGTGCATTAATTTTAATAAATTTTTTGTTTCTTTTCCAATTAACTTAACATAAATCTATGTTTAATTTCACTAAAAATTAATAATGATATAAAAAAAATATCATAATATACGATTAGCATAATTTTTGCAATTGAAATTTCAAAGACAAGATTTGAATTTATTTTAGCTTCTGCCCTTTTTACCCTTCAGTTGTTAAGAGTAATATAATTTCTTGCGTTTAATTACACATTTTCGAAAGACATGACAGACTACTTTTGAAGCCATTTAAACATAATTATGTAAACCAGTTAGTTGTTGTATTCTATGTAGCTAAGTCTATGTTAATATTCTCATTTATGAAACTAATTAGAATTAAACTGTAAATAATTTCAAACGCGGTGCGATTATTAAGAAACATATCACGTTTTATTTTTGATATTATATTTTTAATAATCATATCTTATTATGTAATTTGTGTGGTGGACGTGCGATACTGTGCAATAATTCTACGCATACACTTTTACTTACTTTAATTCATGTCCGTTTTATTGCCTTGTACTTGGACATCGTATTAAACTATAAAGCCATACTTAATTTTGCTGGTAATAATTAACTAGGTACATAGTTGCACCAGTGGCGTAGATCTGGGAATATTTTTGGTATAGTGTAATACATTTAATTATAACATAAAATTATGGAATATATTTTATTTGAATTAAAGAATAGGTAAATAATAGAGACAAATGCTGAAGTCAAAGCATATTTTTGATCATTTTAAAATAGTAAAAATTATCAGTAGTATCGTGTAAAATGAGCTTAATACGTTGCTTCTTTCTCAGTTGATTTGTTCGCCATCAATTTCCGTGGATTATGGTGTAGAAGTATTTAATCCAGAAAATCTAGATGGATTTACTTCGTGTAAAAGCTATACACCAGCTCTTATTCTTGAGGATTCTTTCAGAGGAAAGAATCTGGAATTATACTATCAAGCTGTAATTTAAAGCATCAATTAAATTCATTTTTTTTTACTTAAATTATACGTAAATATTTTATAAAATTCGTTGTATTACCTTTTTAAATCGAATATTTTAATTTTAAGCAAACCTACATTAGAATTCGGTAATCACCTTTTATTTTTGATTTAGGTACTTATTTTAAGCAAGTATTTTATTTAATCGAAATTGATAGTCAATAATGAAAATCTGCCATTTAATGACCAGAGTACAATTGCAATGCTTAAGCGCTTAAATAATTTTATTGAATTATTCTATGAAGAACGTATTGAAAATTCCTTTAAAAGTAATCATCATTAAATTAAAGGAGAAACAGAAATTATTGGTTGCTTTCAACATACATGTAAATAATATTATTTATGCTGTAATTGTTTAATTAATAGAATTTGTAAATTGTCAAAGATCATATTAACGGATACGCAATGTGGGTTGCATATATGCTTAGGCGTTGTGTTTATTAATATTATAAGGGGTAACATTAGAAAACGAAATCATATACACGTTGGAAAACATTATAGCAGAAAAACTAGTTTCACAAGACGTAAATTGGTTAAGTTTGTTAAGCTAGTGAATGCTTTATAATAAAAGGAAAATTAAGATTTTTTAATTGAAAATTATTCTTTTTGTGTTAAATATTAAGATTCGCTGATATAAGGTCCGTTGTTAAACGATTTTCAGTTAGGTCTTATCCACAAAGCTTTAATACAAACAACATATCTAAAAGCAATATCTGCTGCTAAATATCGTTTAAGAAATCAATCGTTGCTGGTTGCCATAGAAATCATTGTTCACTGTTAAAAATACATATTTGTTAGCTCACCCTCTTCACTCAAGGCTCTTCATTTGTATCGGAGAAAAATGATTTACAATCTTGGCCGTAAGGCAAAATAAGTGTCATCCGAATGAAGTAATATATTCCGTTAAATTAAAACATGCTCCTAAAGAATTGCGTACGAGTCGACATTGACTTAAAAGCATTATAAGCGTCAATTACAACGTTATTATATTATATTTCTATATATTTAAGAAGGATTGCACAAAAGATATCGCAAGGACTTCTAGAGCCGCACAGATTATCACCTGATACGTGCGCAACAGGTGGTGCCACGTGATGCCGCAATATTCGCCGTTTATATTTTCCCGTTCAATGCATACGTACACGAATTGCGAGGGATAAATTATGATATTCGATAAATCACATATACACACACGCACCCAATGCATTCAGAAACACTCACCAATAGATTTACGAACTATTACCAATATAACAGAAATGTAGATTGGTGAAAAATTGTGTACACACTCAGCACAGGATGTATGTACGAGAATATGATGCCGCATGCCGGCTTTCAGTGGATTACTCACATGACAAAAATTCCACACGTAAATGCCAGGATGTTGTATATCAAACTACTAGATCTGTCCATCACTGTTTGATTTTGATAGATTAGACGATGCTATCCTTATCGATACATACAACATGGCCTCTGTTTCGTAAGAATAAAAAAAAATCTAACTAAAATATCTGCATCAGGGTACATTCACACTTCAAAGTTATAATAAATTTCGTCTAGCTTACGACACAACATCATCACTAAATAGTGTTTATCGTATGGCATACATTTATTTGTTGTAATATTAGAGTGAATTTCACTGATGCAGAATTTAATTAAATTATTTTGATAGCATCTTATTTAAATTTAAATATATTGGACAAAATTGCTGTATTGTTGAACAAACATTATAATATGAGTGTTAGATTTATTTAAATTAATTATGCGTTTTTTATATAAACTGAATGTCGACAATGAAATTTATGATTTTAATAACATACAGTGGTCATTTCATTAGTCAGTCTTAATGCTATTTATGATATACATGCATATTCCATTTAATATCGTTTTAATTACCAGGTAAATACCATTTTCGCACGGTAAATATGGAGTGCGTAGACCGAACTGTAACACTTTAGCTTTAAGATTTGTCATGTCTGATAATTTCTCATAAATATACCAAATGAATACCAATTAATATCGTTTAAATTTTATTGCATCCAAGGATTATAGAGGTTCAAATGCTTGTTCATATTAGATGTTAAATAATTTAGAGGATATATACGTATATATATATATATATATATATATATATATATATATATATATATATATATATATATATATATATATATATATATATATATATATATATATATATATATATATATATATATATATATATATATATATATATATATATATATATATATATATATATATATATATATATATATATATATATATATATATATATATATATATATATATATATATATACATACATACATACAGTAACAGATATTTAGCGATAAACTTGAACAAATAATAGAAACACATAAGTACACCATTTCGATTTCTTCTAAATAAAATATTTTTAATTAATACAATTAAGTAAATAATGATTTCCGAAGAAATATTTATCTGTAATTAGTATTACCTTTCCAATTTAAAACATCGGCCATGTATTGGCCCTAAACTTTCTTTTACGTAGTCAGTATATTTTGATTTGATAGTATATAAATTAAAATATAAAATGTTAAAACTTAACAGAAAATATTTTCATTCACTATGTCCAGTAAAACTGTAAAGTTAGATTATTGTCAGATTTCTAATAAAACATATGTATTTTAGATTTAAAATGTTCGATTCTATCGTAATATACTGAAAATATAATTATTCATTACACATTATTAAAAATTATTATGGCCGGACATTTATATTTATATATAATATTTTAAATTATTTACTAACCTTTGTAACGCTTTTTCACTAAACTTATCTGTAACACTGACAATAAATGTTAAATGTCAAAATATTTGAATATTTAAAACAATTGACATGCATAGTAGATGCGATTTATTATATATAATTTCCCATACCTACGTAACTATGGCAATATCAATAAGATAAGATTTTGTAACTAGTACTTTTTGAAGAAATGTTTCAAACAAAAGTTGTGCAAAATACTAATATCTTTGAATGTTAATGTAACTATATTTATTGTAAGTACAGCCGTTTCGGAGATATTGCAGAATTTACAAAAAATGAGTCAAGTAAACATGCACTTCCGGTTTGAATATGCTTTTCAAAAATAGAAGGTTTTCGCCCCAGGTCTATACAAATCTTAAGTTTAAAGTTTCATAATTTTATCTTCAACGTTGTAGGCTGTAGAGCGCATACACACAGACACACACACACAGACGTCATTCCAAAAATAGTCAGACTCGATTCAGGGAAGGTCAAAAGGTGTATTTCCGTAAAAATTTCGAGAATTTTTTATTTCGTGATTACAATACTTATTACTTCGTAAAAGAAAGTAAAAAGTACCACCTACTCTTACGGATGGAATTTGCGCCCTGAAGACGCCGCGGTCGTGGTCGTGGTACGGTGAGTGATACGGTCAGTGGCACCTCGTGTCCACGTACGCTGGTAGTATCCACACCCACATACTTCAATTACACGAAGGTCAGTGCTTCTCAAACATAATTACCCGTCTTTTATATATCACGGAACGAAACGCGCTCGAAATTATAGGCTTCACAACGAACTTGACTAGAGGCACTCTGTAGCCATCAGACTGTTTCAGCTGAGAGTGAAGCTACCTACCACCAATGACAGCTGATGATTTGTTCTCCTAGCGCTATATTTAATATCAGAGATTTAGACAATTACTTCAAACGCTTTTGCGTTACGCAAGCAGCTTAAGTTACATTTTATATAGGTATTGGTTGGAAACCAAAGAAGAACCAACTAATAGATTATTTATAAGAAATATCAAAACGAATTTAAGGCATTCTGGGAATAAGTCTATTCCTCGTTATTATAATAGTTTTATTTCAATTAATAAAAATAGTTTTTCAATATTTCTTCGTAACGCTGTCGTAGATATAAGCCTAATAAAGTCATGAGAAAGGGAAAGGAACTAGTTAACAGAATTATTACTAATTAAATAAAATCGCTTGCAATAGTGCCAATTATTCCATAGATAATTTTGACTTTCTTATACGAATGTATATAAGTAGTGTAATCATAAAAAAGGAGATTTTAACGGAAATATATCTTTTGATCTTCCCTGAGTCGAGTCAGACTATTTTCAGAAGTCCGTCTGTGTGTATATGTGTATGTGTGTGTGTGTGTGTGAACGCTCTAAAACCAAAATGGCCAATGCTATAATCATGAAACTTTAAACTTAAAACTTGTATATGGTTCGAAAGAAAACCTATTTTTGAAAAGAATATTCAAACCGAAAGTGCATGTATACTCTAGTCATTTTTTGTAAATTCTGCAATATCTCCAAAATGGCTGCACTTACAGAAAATACACTAGTATTCAAAATGATAGATATTAATATTATACACAACTTTTATTTAAAAAAATTCTTTAAACAGTTTACCGATTACAAGAAAATTACTATTTAAAGTTTTAAATGTCTTAGTTTTGTTGCCATGGTTACGTAAGTATGGGAAGTTATACTTATGACATATAACTCTAGAGTAAAAGAGTGAACTGGACTTTCTTATACGTATTAGGCATATTTTGTTTAGATAGAGAGGTTATTAACATACAAAATCTAAACAAAATATGCCTAATACGTATAAGAAAGTCCAGTGCAATACATTGCAGATGTTTTTAAATGAGTAAGCCATCGCTTTGTTTAATAATATATCTTTATTAAAAACTTCCATTGTACTATGGCGTACAAATATTTACAAAAATACAAATTTAATATAAACTCTTCTTGTGGGTTTGTCCTAAAATATCATTTATATCTTCTACAATTTTAAAACGAAAGTTTATTTTAAATTCAATTTTCTAATCGTTACAATGATTAATTCACCGAATACCTGCGGCGATGGTACTCTCTCTCTCTCTCTCTCTTATATTTATATTACTTAGCAAAAATGATAAATAATAAATTATACTAATATATTTTTTATTAACATTTAATAAGAAATAAATAAATATTAGCTTTTTTCCATTTTTCATACGTCTTAAGGTTGTTGTTTTCGTAATTTGTTTATTTTGTTAAATGCATAGCCAATTTTAAAAATCTGCTAGGTGACGACCAAAGAACAGTATTAGAGGATTATTATCATGTATAGACAATTTCAATTAGAATGTTAGTTTGCTGGAAACACATATATTTGTTTTGAAGGGATAATAAAACGAAATTTATAATTTAAATTTTTTTTCCTTTGAATACTGTTTTTGGTCATCTTGTGACAGATTTTTAATAATGGCTATAAATAATAAAATAATGAATTTAGGTCAAGAAAAGTCAAAACTGTTTTATTATAAACTTGAAAAAAAAACGAGAATTTATTATATGAATGATAATAAATGTTACCTGAACATTTTGAAGAAATTGCAATGGTTTGAGAATCACTGGTTGTATAGGAATGTGTCGGAAGATGGATACAAAGAGGGGTCAACTGGGATGACTTGCTTGTTAACCCTTTCTTAATTGACAGCGTTATCATGTACTGTTTCCAACTACTGCTTAAAGTTTTCGTTCAATATTACCTATTACTATTAAATCAATCATAGCCGTATTTGTCGCTATACATTGACACATGAAATACAAAAAGTGTAAAAGGAAAATAACTAGGTACAATGTTATTATTTCGAGTTTTACACAACAAAGTATTGTTTCTGGCACTTGATTTTCATAGGCAAGATTAATGTTTTTGCACCTGTGGTTTTACGCAAACCGTGACCATACACTTGGCGAGTTCACTAGACCGAACTGAACTTGAACTCAATATTTATTACATTATTTCTCCGATAGCAATAATTGGCATATGATTTCGTAGGTGTACCACACGAAAAATAGATATCGGGTGTTCAAGATCTGCTACTTAATCGGTAACCAGAATATTTACCGTCATAGATCTTCACGAGTTTCTTATCCTCCGGCTAATACTTGAGTTACAACGATGTCTTCTTTTGAATTATTGCGTTTTGAACTATTGTAGGCATGCATATGAGAAATATAAATTATGCTTACATTTTGAAATAAATAGTGATGCAAGCAAATATGAATTACCACTGTAAAAAATAAGTGGTCATATTTTTGCAGCGAATTTAAGTAGGAAGAAAGAATTTTTGCTGAATTTCTAAATTGTTAAATATTATAATTTAATATTTAAAAGGCAATTTGACGCCATTTAATTATTTATGGTAAAAGTGAGTCTTAGGAGGTCTCATTGACATTTAGCCAAAAAAAAAAACACATGACCGCTGAAGGATAGTTTCAGATAGTACATCGAAAGTATTTGCTTGATCTGAGACTCACTTTAACCTTATTTATTGGTACAAAATAATATAATAAATATATAAAAGAATATAAAATAAGTATTCACCATATTTACAATAATTATGCTTGTTTTATTTTATTAAGTCTGATAGTCTCTCAGAAGTGTTAAACGTGACAACACTGTAGTTTTCCATTAGCACTAGCAGTCCATAGTTCGAGGTTATATTTCTTAGTTGTTATGTTTAAATTTCTACGATTTACCTACAATTTTTTTTGCAATAGTAATAATTTATTTTGGAATTTAAAAGCACAAAATAATAGAAATAATTCTGCATTTATTAATGTGTTTGGCATTAAAATAATACAGTTTATTATAAATCCGCTGTGCCGCTATGCTGTTCGCTGTTGTCACGTATATAATTTCTAGATTTGTTCAAATGAGTGCACGGTTATACCAATGTTTTCGACATTTTATAGCTTTTTGATATATATCCTAAACATTTTTTTCCAATCTAAAATATTTTTAAAAACAAATATTCTTAACTATTTATATCTGTAATATTATATTAATTTTATTTTTATTATCAAATAATAAATAATCTGTTGTTAATAATTGATTGAAATCGTAAACAATCAAAATAAGATATCTGTAGCATCCGCGTCATATAGCTTTGCTATTTGCATACATATGTTAGAAATATGAGAGAATTGACCACGAAAACGAAAAATTATGCTGAGAAAATATTCCGTAAGATGTATAAAAGGCCATATTCATAAAAAAACATCGGCCATGTATTGGCCCTAAACTTTCTTTTACGTACTCAGTATATTTTGATTTGATAGTATATAAATTAAAATATAAAATGTTTAAATTTAAAAGAAAATAGTTTCATTCATTATGTCCAGTAAAACTGTAAAGTTAGATTATTGTTAGATTTCTAATAAAACATATGTATTTTAGATTTAAAATGTTCGATTCTATAGTAAATACAGAAAATATAATTATTCATTACACATTATTAAAAATTATTATGGCCGGACGTTTATATTTATACATAATATTTTAAATTATTACTAACCTTTGTAACGTTTTCTCACTAAACTAATTTGTAACACTAACAATAAATGTTAAATGTCAAAATATTTGAATATTTAAAACAATTGACATGCATAGTAGATGCGATTTATTATATATAATTTCCCATACCTACGTAACTATGGCAATATCAATAAGATAAGATCTTGTAACTGGTACTTTTTGAAGAAATGTTTCAAACAAAAGTTGTGCAGAATACTAATATCTTTGAATGTTAATGTAACTATATTTATTGTAAGTACAGCCGTTTCGGAGATATTGCAGAATTTACAAAAAATGACTCAAGTAAACATGCACTTCCGGTTTGAATATGCTTTTCAAAAATAGGAGTTTTTCGCCCCAGGTCTATACAAATCTTAAGTTTAAAGTTTCATAATTTTATCTTTAACGGTGTAGACACAGACGTCATTCCAAAAATAGTCAGACTCGATTCAGGGAAGGTCAAAAGATGTATATCCGTAAAAATACTTACTTATTACTTCGTAAAAGAAAGTAATATAGGTAATTTTTGATGGGTACGCTTGCTTAAGTATAAAAAACAAATGTAAGAAAACTGTATAGAATATCTTGAAGAACGTGAAACAAATTTTGATTTGTGTTTTTCTAAAATAGAGTAATAAAAACCAAAGCGATTGTCTTTTATTTTTAAATCTTGACACATGGGATCGGCTTTTTAATGGAATTCTTGTGGTTTGAACTTGAGCAGATTTCAGGTACCTACATATGTATATGTAATTTTTTACAAAAAAGTTCTTTTTATTTTAATAACTATAATGTAGTTAAAAAAGAAAGAAAAAATGGTAACAGCTAAACTGCTAACAATGTATGTGTTTAAGATCGTGAGTGATCTTGAAAGCAACGGTGCTACAATTCCATGGTGTCTAATTAAACCACACTATATTTAAATAAAATCCATTCAAGAATAAATATTAGTTTCTCAGCTACTTCTTCAAAATATATGATTTCCAAAAAAATAATATAAGCGATTAAATTTAGGTAAACGAAAAAAATAATTTGAAACTAACGTGATTGAACCACAAAACATAAATTGTTTTATGGTTGCTCTAAATATAAGAAATAATCTCCGTGGTTAGTGAAATTGCAAAATGAAGAAAATCGTTTTTGTTGATAGTTCTGCATTTAGATTAATATTTCATATTACTGGTTGAAAGATAAAAATATGTGGCATTTTTGTACTTATTGACGAAATTTTGGTCTATTGCGGAGTTGCAAGTAAACAATGGTTTAATAACAAATAACGAGCACGTGCCTGTTCTTGTCATAAAAACAATATTTAAATTAGTATGCTAAGTAACTGGCACTCCTTACGTCGTAACTACATGTTAACATACAATTGATAATTTAAAAAAATTACAAGTGTCATAAAATTAAGAACGATCTTCATCAGTAAAAAGATGTATATCTTTCAAGTTACATCACCTAAGCGTGCTTAAAGAAATCTAAAACAATCCACCTGCTCTGCTCTAACCAACAGGCATCATCATTTACCTAAAACGCTTCAGTAGTCAACGTTAGTTATTAAGTTTGTGCGTGTTGCAAGCAATATACGTGCATCAGAACATGCAATACATGTATCTTTCTCTCTGTATATATTTCTATGGAAAAGTGTGTATATATGTGTGCATCTGTGTATTGCTGTGTCTGTATATGTGTGTGTGTGTGTGTAACCGATTGAACATTCATTTATAAACGTTCGTCCATTCATTGATGGGTAGCGGGATTTACTCTTACGCCACCATTTATCAACGTCCATAGGACAGCAATTGATTTGCCTGTAATTGTAGGCTATCTATATAAATGCATGGGTTTCCCATAAATATTTATATATTTGCTGTACAAGAACTAATTCACGCATAAATTATCGATGCTGCAGATGATCCGTTTTTCTGTCATTTACTTGTAAGAATCATTTTAAATTTCACCGTTATTTTCTCTGATTGATAGTCACGGCAGAATACAATTAAACACTATTTTTCATGGCCTATTCGATGCAATAATTTTGATTAATTATTTTTTGATTAATTTTCTTACCAGACCATCAATTCATTTTAATTAATTAGGATAACACATCTGTGTATTTTTGTATTTAGTAAATCGCAATCTTAAGCAAATCTTTTCTACCAATAGGTATTTCTTAATTTAATTGGAATAAAGTGTAATGCATGTAGACTAAGTTAAACTAATGCTACCACGTTGTACTATAGTACATAAATATATTATAGTAATTCGTCTTTACGAATGAACGAATTGTATAGAAAACATAAATGTATACAATCGGGAGTGTGAACAGTGAATAGATTTCACGATTTCAATGTGTTTACTTAGGAATGTTCCATGTTCATACGTAGTATATACAAGTAGTACCTATATAAGTATAAGAGCTTGTAGTTCAACAATTATTCAACTACCGCACAATTTACGGAATCCTTAACAAATCTAAGAATCTTACTATATTACTTATTAACAAACCAACGCACACATTATCCACAAACGAATCTCAACGTTAATTTACAAAAAAAATACAATTTAGTTTAAAGATGAAAAATATATAAACATAAAGAAAACTCTACTTCCGAATTAACTTTTATAATTAGGGAAACAAATTAAGCAAACGAATATCATGTGAAATTATTTGGACTCGACCCCCCTTCAGAATATTTTTATTATTCTCAAATAATATTGTTTAATATATGCATATAAGAATTTGAAAAATAGGTTTTGCATTGGTGGCACATCATTAGAACAGGTGACTTTTTGCCCCCCTGCGTTGTACGAAATAAATTTTGGAATTAATCGCGCAGATGATTAATTAAAATGTAGCGAAAATCGATCGTCTAAAATGGAGCACAAACAACACTGAATTAGATAAATATTCATGTTTTAGGATTACATATTTATGAGTTTCAGATATTTATTTATTCTATTGTATACATTTATTTATAAGCATTGTAACAAATTTTATATCACTTTTATATATATATATATATATATATATATATATATATATATATATATATATATATATATGTATATATATATATATATATATATATATATATATATATATATGTGTATATATATATATATATATATATATATATATATATATATATATATATATATATATATATATATATATATATATATATATAAGTAAAACTTAATGTAGATAAACAATTGTTTCTTTAGAAAATTGTTTGTTTTAAACCGCATCATTATATGGGTGTCATAATTTGTATTATACAATAAAATTAACACCTTAATCTTGTTTTAGTATTTAAACAAACGCTTAAACTCCAACGCGGCTATTTTGTGTTCAGTGAAATATGAATAAGTTCAGTATATTGGTACTATTTCTATACGTTCACAATGTCATGCCTTTTACCCATAAACGAGGCTGCAATAAATCTCAGTAACATATTAAATAATATTACAAATGAAACGTATTTAATAGAACCACTGGGGTTTGAAGATGTATACTTAACTACACAAATATGTCAAATACAAGTTATTATAACCAATAGTTATCCTAAAACCCGAAAAACAAAAAGGCAATTTTTATGTTACTCCATTAAAAATGTTATTTTAATTTGATGTTGTTTAATTTTATCTGCAGGATATAGATAATAAGATGTCATCTGGCTGGAAATATTTTTTTTAATGTGTGGTATATTTTCGAAAATTTTGGATTTTTTTGTTGGTTGGTAAATAAAAATAATTGAATATAAAATCTATTTCTTTGTTCAAACAAAAACGTAATTGTTGTTCAAAATTGCCTCCCACATTACATGATAGTTATGTTGTACATGTCTGTCTGGTATAGATTGTTTTTGTTTTGTATAATAATTTTCCGCATGGCCAGACTTCTACGTATCGTATATGCCGGTGTAATTTTAAAAGAATTTTGATTGAAATTTCTAGGAACAAACTTCATCCGCCCACTCATCTATTGGGTTTAACTTCTTCAGAAGTAACTCAAATGATGAGAAAAATTTAACTACTACATCACGTAAATCTGATATAAATTAATAGATATTTAAATTGATTTCGGATTAATGTTAATTAGATTATTTATCCTATCGAGATTTATCAAAATGTTACAAAATTTATGAATCTCTTTACGTAAATGCATCTCAATTAGTTTACTAAATGGTTTTATGGAAAAAATAGTGCACTGACAGAAATATAAATAAAATTGAAAATATAACCTAAACAAATATAATACATCGGCCATGTGTTGGCCCTAAACTTTCTTTTACGTAGTCAGTAAATTTTGATTTGATAGTATATAAATTAAAATATAAAATGTTTAAATTTGAAGAAAATATGTTCATTCTTATATCCAATTAAATTTTAAAGTTAGTTTATTGTTAGATTTCTAAAAAAAAACATATGTATTTTAGATTTAAAATGATCGATTTTATAGAAGTATAAAGAAAATATAATTATTCATTACACATTATTAAAAATTATTATATCCGGATATTTTTTTAGTTTTCAAATGAAACTTTTAACCTTACAAAATATTTTCGTATAATATTTTAAATTATTCACTAACCTTTGTAAGGCTTTTTCACTAAACTTATTTGTGACAATAAATGTTAAATGTCAAAATATTTAAAACAGTTGCCATGCATAATAGATGTGATTTATTATATATAATGTTTCATACTTATGTAACTATGGCAATATAAATAAGACAAAGCAGTATTTCAATAGCAATTTTCTCGTAACTGGTTCACTTTTGAAGAAATGTTTCAAGCAAAAGTTGTTCAAATCATTAATATCTTTAACTTTAATTGTAACTATTTTACTGTAAGTGACGCTGTTTCGAAGATATGCAAAAAGTGACTCAAGTAAACATGCACTTCCGGTTTGAATATGCTTTTCAAAAATAGGAGGTTTTCTTCCCAGGCATATACAAATCTTAAGTTTAAAGTTTCATAATTATATCTTCAACAGTGTAGGCTGTATAGCGCTCACAGACACACACACACACACGCAGACGTCATTCCAAAAATAGTCAGTCTCGATTCAGGGAAGGTCAAAAGGTGTATTTCCGTTAAAATCTCGATATTTTTCTTTCTTGATTACAATATTTATTTATTACCTACTTCGTAAAAGAAAGTAAACATTTCTAATGTGAAAATATGAACGCAAAGTTTCATCAACATTGACTAATTTGTTTTTGAGAAATTAAAAAATTCGTTGAAAAATACCCAACAAATTAGAAAATGTAACAAATTCAAAATTTAACATTCAACTTTAGGGCTCTTTTGTCACTAATGAATTTTTGTTATTTTTGAATTTTGTTTACATTTTTTTCGATGTTTGTACCTCATAAACTGCCAATTAGTCATAAATATTGTGTATGATGATAATTATGTACAGTATGCTGCATAACTGAAAATATTATTATGGGAATTCTATTATTGATTTGTTGCATCGCGTATCTGTTTTTACTTTGAAATTGTCTTACAAAAAATCGTCTTACAAAAAAGTCTCTGCCAGTTTAACTGTATTAAACTTTTTTTGCAATTCTAAAAGCTACAAGAAATATGAAATGTATTTATACGATATCAAGTAATAAACAATGATGAATGTAAGTTATTGATAAAAATCAATATTATCAATATTTAGTATGTGAGAAGAAATTCTAGAGTGCCTTTTTTTAGTTTTTGCAGTTGCATTAAAGGAATTTAATAAATCAATTAATGTTCCATATTTAGTTAGGAACGGGTGGTTTTTATCCATCGATAACTATTTAATTAAAAATGCACTGGATCAGAGATCGATAATCAATTCCATGTCATAGCAATCGTTCATTCCAAATTGCTTAATTAATAAAGTTATTATGTTTTTTCAGCATAAGAACATAAGCCAGTATTACCTGTCGGCCATTATGTAAATACTTGTAGGTTTTTAGTTCATAAAAGTATTGACAATTTTTATAGTTCATAAAATTATTTTAAAGTATAATTAGGAATTAAATTTATTCATGAACAGTCATGTTATACCATATTAAGTTCTAAACTTAATATACATTTATCTTGAAACTTTAACAAACATGTACTAATAGGGTTATAACGCGTAGATGAGCCACAAAAATCGGAAAGTGGAACTTCTTTTGAAATCAATTAGATTTGACAGAAATCTTTTGACTTTATTAATATTCCTTTGTGATATACTAGATGACGATATTTTATTGGTTATTAACGCATTCTTTTTTATACATTCACACATTTGTACAACTTTTCCCTATTCAAACAAAAATTTATATCTTTATACTATTTACTTTCTTATACGAAGTAATAAGTAAGTATTGCAATAATGAAAAAAATAAAATTCTCAAGATATTAACGGAAATACACCTTTTGACTTTCCTGAATCGAGTCTGACTATTTTTGAAATGACGTCTGTGTGTGTGTATGTATGTGTGTGTGTGTATGTATGAATGTATGTATGTATGTATGTGTGTGTGGTGTGTGTGTGTGTGTGTGTGTGTGTGTGTGTGTGTGAGTGTTGTGTGTGTGTGTGCCTGTGTGTGTGTGTGTGTGTGTGAGAGTGTGTGTGTGTGTGTCTGTGTGTGTGTCTGTGTGTGTGGCTGTGAGCGCTCTACAGGCTACACCGTTGAAGATAAAATTATGAAACTTTAAACTTAAGATTTGCCTGGGACAAAAACCTTCCATTTTTGAAAAGCATATTCAAACCGGAAGTACATGTTTATTTGAGTCACTTTTTGCATATCTCCGAAACGGCTGCACTTACAGTAAAAATAGTTAGAATAAAATTAAAAGATATTAATGATTTGAACAACTTTTGTTTGAAACATTTCTTCAAAAAGTGTACCAGTTACGAGAAAATTGATATTATCCTATTTATATTGCCATAGTTACATAGGTATGGAAAATTATATATAATAAATCGTATCTATTATGCATGTCAACTGTTTTAAATTTTCAAATATTTTGCCATTTAACATTTATTGTTAGTGTCACAAATAAGTTTAGTGAAAAAGCGTTACAAAGGTTAGTAAATAATTTAAAATATTATATATAAATATTTTCTCTGGTTTAAAATCAATTTGAAAACTAAAAAATGCCCGGCCATAATAATTTTTAATGATATGCAATGAATAGTTATATTTTCTTTATACTACTATAAAATCCAACATTTAAAATCTGAATTACATATCGTATGTTTTCTTTGGAAATCTGACAATAAACAAACTTTACACTTTTATTGGACAATGAATGAAAATATTTTCTTGAAATTTAAACATTTTATATTTTTATTTATATACTATCAAATCTAAATATACTAACTACGTAAAAAAAAGTTTAGAGCCAACACATGGCCGATGTTTTTATAATGAATGAAAATATATTTCTTGAAATTGAAACATTTAATTTTTTAATTTATATACTATCAAATCAAAATATAGTGATTACGTATAAGAAAGTTTAGGGCCAACACATGGCCGATGTTTCATACAAGCGAAACTGTTAGAGGTATTCTTTCTTGAATAAATTATTTTCTGGTAGACAACTTTGCCAAATCTAGTACGCATATGATATCAATAGAGATGTTTTAATTAAATGTTTTACCGTGTCGGGATCCGAACTGCAGCCGGACATGCTACTGAAGCTACTAATAATTTATTCGATATGATAATTGGCGATGGTGTTTTCGGAAGCCAAACGGACAGCGGATGCATCCAGTGCATACGCCAGGATGTGTATTTTCAACATGCATTGGCGTAATTTTGCAACAAAAGTCAAAGAGAAAGAATCCGTTTGTCCAGTGGACTGGACAAGTGGTGTGGTCAGTGGCCTCTTGTCCACACACTCACCCACGCTCCAGTTTGCGAAGCACCTGTCTTTAAACGGCTGTTTTCTTCGCCCCCTATCTCACTACGAAAAAAGTGTACGGAAAGGCTTGATACGGATCTTATCGTGGATTTATTCCAATTACCGAAATAGGTGATGGAATATATTTATAAAGGAAATGCATAGGTAGGTTAATGATTGTACCACTTTATAGAAGCTTTTATCGGTATCTGAAATGTTTGGTTGAAGGCGTGTTACACGTTATCTGCATTTGGTCAAATTTATTGTTATTATTTTATCGCTTTTAATGTAAGGTCGTAAGTGGGAACTTTTCTTTAAATTTACGAACATTATTTATTATTTATTACTCCAAGTGTGAAATAGCATTTACATTCAGTAATTAGAACGCTGGAGTAACATAGAATATTCAATTAAATTTATTAAGTGTCTAGAACATACATATGTATGTATGTGAAAAGTATAAAATGTTTGCTTCAATTATAAATATTGTGTTACTGAAACAGATATATTTTTATATCATTGATTAAATTAAGAAAATGTACACGAGAAAAAGTGGGAATAGATAAAGAGCACAAAGTACTGTCACTTGCATTTTCTGTTTTGTAGAATTATAATATCTATAGTATACATTCATGCCTTTAAGTATGATGTCATCAGGATGTATGTTCTTGAAAAATATGGGGTATCTATTGACCCAAACTAAGAACTGGTTATACAACCACATAAAAATTGTACTGACATAGACAACAGATCACTACCTATTGTATAACATGCACGTCGTTTTAGCGTATACTCTAACATTTTCAAAGAAGCGATTTCGATTCAAAATATATGCAATAGCCCATACTGCACTTTCTTATACGTAGTAGGTTTATTCTGTTTAGATAAGAATAAGGATACTAAAATATAAAATTGAAAAAAAGCAAAAATACAGTTATTCATTATAATATATAAGCAACTATTGGTGCCGGATATTCTTTATTTGCTTATTTTACACACGTTTTCGCCCGATATTTTGTGATAATCGATGTCCAATGCTTTAATGTCAAATCCTAAATTAATTTAGTCTATTTTATATTGACAAGCATAATTGATACGATTTATAAATTATACGTATCTATAGCATTATAAATAAGAAATTTAAGAATTTAAGGAACAATTACTTTCTTTTACGAAGTAATAAGTAAGTGTTGTAATCACGAAAAAAAAATTCTCGAAATTTTAACGGAAATACACCTTTTGACCTTCCCTGAATCGAGTCTGACTATTTTTGAAATGACGTCTGTGTGTTTGTGTGTGTGTCTGTGTGTGTCTGTGTGTATGCGCTCTACAGCCTACACCGTTGAAGATAAAATTATGAAACTTTAAAACTTAAGATTTGTATATGCCTGGGGCGAAAACCTTTTATTTTTGAAAAGCATATTCAAACCGGAAGTGCATGTTTACTTTTTTTTGCAATTTCTGCAATATCTCTGAAACGGCTATACTTGCAGTAAAAATAGTTAGAATAACATTGAAAGATATTAGTATTCTGCACAACTTTTATTTGAAACATTTCTTCAAAAAGTACCAGTTACAAGATCTTATCTTATTGATATTGCCATAGTTACGTAGGTATGGGAAATCATATATAATAAATCGCATCTACAAAGGTTAGTAAATAATTTAAAATATTATATATAAATATTTTCTCTGGTTTAAAGTTAATTTGAAAACTAAAAAATGCCCGGCCATAATAATTTTTCAATATGTAATGAATAATAATATTTTCTTTTTACTACTATAAAATCCAACATTTAAAATCTGAAATACATATGTATGTTTTCTTTGGAAATCTGACAATAAACTAACTTTACACTTTTATTGGACAATGAATGAAAATATTTTCTTGAAATTTAAACTTTTTATATTTTTATTTATATACTATCAAATCTAAATATACTGACTACGTAATAGAAAGTTTAGGGCCAATACATGGCCGATGTTTTTTTTTTGTAACTGGTACACTTTATAAAGAAATTTTTCAAACAAAAGTTGTGTAAAATATTAATATCTTTCATTTTGAACACTATTGTATTTGCTGTAAGTACAGCCGTTTCAGAATTATTGAAAAAAGACCAAATTTTCATGATTATTAAACTTACTTATACGAAGTATAAGATGGTAAAAGGGGTTTTTAATATGTGCCATAATAATACGTGAGGTTTTCCTAAATATGTAATATAACCCAAACAAAGCATTTTACCATTTTGTATGAACCATTTTTATTTTTAAAATAGAAGGTAAACCGATTAATATACTAGAAATAAAAAAAATCTTGACTAAGAAATTCCTTATTAACTTACAAATAAATTCATTGATTTATGCATAAACATAATTGTGTAAGTTTTGATTGGGTTCTAATGCATCGGTATGCATATTGGTATACATACATAGATAGATATAAAGATTATCAGGCCTGATTATCGGTACAGACATTTCTTTATACGCTATAAATAGTATTATTTATTAGAAAAGTAATTTGAACTATGTAGAACAGATGTTGATTAATTGGAACACTTTATAACATCGGACATTTATGAGATTACGTAAAAATGTAACTAAACAAAACAAAAAGAAGTTAAACAGAATTAATCATGCAAACGTGAGCCTAACATAAGTCATATTAACATTTTATGTACTAATCAAACATCGAAACAAAACGCGACTATAGCCTCAGGTTATTCTATCTCTACTAGTTTAGATATTGTTTAAAATAGTTCTTTATTTCATACATTTGTGATTTGTATATTACAATTGTAATTTTTTATAGCCGATTTTCCGTAATATTACCATGGCTACATTGCAATATTATTTGGTTATTAATTACAAAATGTATTTATAACAAAACTTATCAATTTACGTGGCATTTAATAGGTATATAAAACTAAGAAAACCCCATCAATAATAACGGTTATTATATATTTTTTAAATTTATATGATAAAATGAATAGCAAAGACAGCACCAGTCTGCGAATATTCCATTCTTGCAAAGTAGAAAGCTAGATATTTATACGTAATATCAATCTAAAGCAATAATAAAAAAGAAACTAAAATATTCAACGTTAAGGACAACTTACTTATCTATAAACTATAACGTTTTAAAGTTAGTTTTATCACTTATTTAACAAGAATCTTATATTTAAATCATTATAAATGATATCATAACTTGCAACCTGTCATAAAAACATTTGAGCAGTGTAGGTAATAAATAAAATGTCACGAAAAGTTACAACTATATATAAAGCAACATTTATCCACCTTCATTTGTTTGATATATTTAATGATATTTTGTTAGCTTACGAATTTGGTCGTTTTTAAGGCAACTTTTTCGTAATAGAAGAAATTTGTTTGCTTAGTTCAAATTAATTCGTTCTCATTCTGAAAATTTAAAGAACTCATACACTATTTCGTGCACGATTTATGTCGCATAATTTGCTTTGTCTTGATGTCAAGATATTGTCCTCTAGCAGCATTTTAGATTTTAGATTTAGTATTTTATCTCAAGTAAAAACGAATTTTGGTAGTTTTAAAATTTTAATAGCGCTTAAAAAGTTTTTATTCGCATTCAACACAATAATGAATTGTATATATTATAATTTATGATCCACCTGTTGTTCAATTTCATTCTTTATCACGTCTTAGAAAATAATTGCTTCCATGATGAAATCTATTGTGTATTTAATTACTAACAGTTTTTATGTAACGTTCATTTTTTCTTAATTAATTTGTTTATTAAATTTGATTTTCTATCATTTGTTAAACTCCCTCCATAATGAAGTAATGTATAATTCATGTAATTAAAAATTTCTAGATTATTATTCATAAGTATTCTCTGGCGGTGATTTTGTAGGGCGAGTTATTAAATATTACGGGGTAAAAAAACATAAGTGTTGTAAAAAGCGGTGGTACGTTTGCACGCGTATGTGAAGGCACAGAAGTGAAGAAGCCGCCTGTTTTAGGAACCAGTTCGTGGCCGCGTGTGCCCTGAGGCGCTTCCACTGGAGGTAGCGTAGGTGACCGCGGATGGGCCAGGCCCAGACTTGGATAACATTGTAGAATATTGAAATATATATATATATAAATATATATATATATATATATATATATAAACAAAATTTGCTTCTATATAAAATTATGTATGACTCTTAAAACAGAAGAGCGACGATTAAAAAAAAACGCAACCTTAAAGAAATAAACATTTTTTGAATTAACTTTATCCATCTTATTATTTAAATCAAAATTGATTTAAATAAAGTCCAGAAGACTCTTAAAACAGAAGTAAATATGTTTCATTATTATTAACGGTTATATTAAACTAATTTGAGTTTCATGTGATTTTTATACGGTTAAAATATATTATAATAAAATGTGAGTTTTACAAGTGTCTCTTAGTTATACCTATTATTAATAAATAAATGGAGAAAAAGATACTTGTGTAATAAGAATATATTCCACGTGCTTTAACGTACTTTAGAGCTAGTTCTATTTATCTCCTGTATGCCATATGCGTCGCAACATATTATTGGACCTTTGAGATGAATTTGGTGAAGAAGAAAGCTTATAGATATTGATAATTCATATAGAAATGAATATTCATAATTATAAATATGTTTAAAGTCCGGTTCTGCATGTGTCCGTTCGGGCCCCACTGCGATCACTCCGGTCTGTCGATAATAACAATGTAAGGTTGGCAGCCGTGTGTATGGCTGCGTGTACGACCACTCAAAAGTTTTGTTATGTTTTTTTGCAGAAAATTACATATATTATATGGCCGCGATAAAAATATAACCGAAATCACGAAAGGAAAGACGGTGCTGCTGTTGTTGCTGCTGCAAGGCGATTGTTTTTATTTCAAGAATGAGTTGAAGCTACGGAACCATGAATGGAAAACGTGTACCACTTTTTCTACGTAAATACTACTAGCTATAGTTTCATCATATATACTTACAAAATATCGCACAGCCACCAAATATGCTAATAATATTCATATTCCTACCTGCGTTTGCTTCACCAAAGTGATTTAAATCAAAATTACTAAGGGTAACACGTTTTGTAACACCGAAGTTTACATATACATACATAGATACATGACTGGTTTTTAAATTTTGAACCGCTTATAGTTTGACCTTTAATCCTATAAGTTATAAATAGATAAATACTTCATAGAATATCAATTTATTCTAAAGCGATCTAAATGTGTATTTCCGTTCCAAAATGATACAACTCGCTTTTGTAACACGTCTAAGAAAGTAAAAAGAATAGCTATTTTCTGAAACTCAGACATATTGATTAATTGTTTGTTTGGTTTTTGCCTTTTGATACATGTTTTGGTTTTCGAGAAATGAACATAAAAATATTGTTAAGAGAATTCCATTTAGTAATAAATTGTTTCATTGAATCCTAGTTTAAGTTTTTAGCCAACAACAAAAACAAACCTCGAACAAAAAATGGAATATTTTCCCATTGAAAACAGTACGTACATACATACGTATTTATGTAGTAAAATACCGAGAATTTCAACGTATTAAACTAACAACAACCGAGAACGTTTTCATGCTTCATTATCATTGCTATACTACAGTATTATTATTTCAAAAACATTCAAGTTCAAAAGAAACGGTTTTTATTTACCGTGTTTATGTATAGGCAAAACAAACAAAAAATCATAATAAAAACCGGCGCGGTAAAGAAGAAATCGTTGACCTAATCAAAGGCCCGATTAGAAATAAGTAGCAGTACGGAATTCGCGCACTATTATCGTTAAAACTGGCGGTAGGTATGCGAGATTTCTATAATTACGAACAACGCGAAGATACTGGACGTTTACCTGTTGTTTTTCCTTATGTTTCTAATAAGCAAAAAAGTGTATCAAAACCGTTTTATTACGTAACACTGAACTGACTGACGAACGCGAACCTGCTGATTTTCGTTCGGTTTTTGATGTTTGTTTTCTGCAGCCATCAAAAATCCACAATTCTTTAAACGGTTTTCCCGTTTGCGTACGAGTGTGTGTAGTAATTATTAAACGTAATTATATACTTGGTGGCATTTAAACGGCCTAGTAAATAGAAATCAAGCGAAGGATGACTTATACAGTAGGATATAGTTAGATATGCGTGATCTAATATCGTAGACCATCGCGTGTTCGAACAAATAACATTGTGGGAGGAAAACTATATACATACATACATACATACATACATATATTGGCATGCGATCTAAAGTTGAGATGTTAACTGTAACGAATCAACACACTAAAAAAGGGATTTTGAATTTATATATTTATCATTTAAAAATATTGACAGATAAAAATATCACAAATTTACTCAAAAATGGGGCAGCAGACACCTTTCTTTCGCCATTCAACTTTTTACCTAACTCTCGTTATACATTTATAAATCATCATCAACAGTTTCATAGATACATGCTCTTTTAGTCTACTAATATTTTTTTGGGTCCAGAAACTAACCATAGACAAGATTCATATGTGTGCTTTGCAGAAAACAATTTAGATAACATTATTTTTCGCTACATTAGCATATTACACATAAATGTACTTTACAATGTTTATATTACATATGAATTAATTTTTGAAATGTTTAACTATTTATTTTAATTTTTTTTGTTTATTGTTCCATTTATCACAATTACCAATTGGAGTAACTTGACATTTATAATAACTTCTAAAACTAAAATTTCACAATTTTAAAATATCGGTGTCCTAATTTGACTTGAAAACTTCTAGAGGGAGCATGATGTCACTTCCCGTAAGTGCAAATCTTTAAGGTAGAAAATAAAAGCAAGTTTTAAAATAAAAACTTGTCTATTGTCAATAAATTTTGGCTGCTTAGAAGTATTTGTAAGACAGTTGATAAAATGATTGTTTCACTTGAGCAGTGTACTGTAAGCATATACATAGGTATGAAGATATAACGCGAAGTAATAATTTGGTGTAACACCGAGTGCACTAAACATATCACCACTAGCGCTAGCACTAGCATGTAGTGTAGCGTATGATGTTTATGTGAGTATGTTACCTATATTACGCCCACGATCGTTTACAAACGCAGCCAGTGCGCGCACCATTTGCATTAGTTGTTGCAATTTGTTGTGCAGTTTTATTGAGTACGGTATCAGGTGAATATACCTACCTAGCTAGCTATATTTGTGTGTGATACGTATTTATACTTGGCCGTTATTATGCTAATATGCTTGTAGGTGAAATTATAATAATGGCCTCGCTATTCTCAAGTTTTTAACATGTCACTAAATAGTAAAATAACACCGACGATAAGATACTTGGTTGAAACATTTTTTCTTCGCCTAACGACATCAGTACTGTATTAAGGTTCAAAACTATACGCATATCAAATATTGAACTTAGTTGTGTTTTTACTTTCTTATATGAATGTATATGAGGAAGTATTGTAATCATGAAAAAAATCTTCCCTGAGTCGAGTCTGACTGTTTTTAGAATTCCTTTTGTGTGTGTGTGTGTGCACACTCTACAGCCGAAACGGCCAATGCTATAATCATCAAACTTTAAACTTAAAACTTGTATATGGTTCGGAAGAAAACCTCTTACTTTTGAAAAGAATATTCAAACCGAAAATGCATGTTTACTCTAGTCATTTTTAGAAATTCTGCAATATCTCCAAAATGACTGCACTTACAGAAAATACACTAGTATTCAAAATGAAAGATATTAATATTATGCACAACTTTTGTTTAAAAGAATTTCTTAAAAAAGTTTACCGATTACAAGAAAATTACGATTTAAATTTTTAAATGTCTTATTTATGTTACCACTTGCCATGGTTACGTAGGAATGGGAAGTTATACTTATGACATAGTTCTAGTGTAAAAGAGTTTCAATGATTAACAAAATATTAAAAATATTATATATAAATATTTTGTTAGGGTTCATTTAAAGACTAAAATATCTGCAGTGTATTGCACTGGAATTTCTTATACGTATTAGGCATATTTTATTTAGATTTTTTATTTTAATAACCTCTGTATCTAAACAAAATATGCCTAATACGTATAAGAAAGTTTAGTACAATACACTACAGTTGTTTTACTGTATATAACATCTGAATAAAATATTTGCATAATTGCTATTCTAATTTATTTGATTAGCTTGTGACATTTGGTTTAAAACAAAAATTAACTAGGCAATGTTTGACTCAACTTTATTTCTATATCAGCTGTACCAATATGATGGTATAGTTTGGAGTGATTATTATTTTCGTGCTCAGATCACGTTGGGCCATGTTGGGCTGTGCAATTTTTACCGCAGAAAATATTCATTAATAAGCAGTGCACTTTTGTTTTTTCGTCGCTAGAATAATTTATAATAATAAGAGTCATCTATACATTGGTCCAGATCCATAAAACAGAGTTGTGTTCTAGTGTAGTATGGCCACCTACTCTAGTGTGTGGTATCTACCTACCCGCACTAGTATAAGTCTAAAACCTCTCTAGTAATGCATAATGCATCTCGCTCCATGTGAGCTCCGTGTTGTGTCTGTGTTTTCTTTAACCAATGTTCATACAAATTATAATCTAAATGCGAGTAATATAAATTGTAACTAGTTTCATTGTATTGTAAGTATTGGGTTTCACAATTCACTGTAAATCACACACGCCTTTATACGAACTTTACGGACATACATATACCTATATATATATATATATATATATATATATATATATATATATATATATATATATATATATATATATATATATATATATATATATATATATATATATATATATATATATATATATATATATATATATATATATATATATATATATATATATATATATATATATATATATATATATATATATATATATATATATATATATATATATATAATATATATATATATATATATATATATATATATATATATATATATATATATATATATATATATATATATATATATATATATATATAATATATATATATATATATATATATATATATATATATATATATATATATATATATATATATATATATATATATATATATATATATATATATATATATATATATATATATATATATATATATATATATATATTATATATATATATATATATATATATATATATATATATATATATATATATATATATATATATATATATATATATATATATATATATTTTACTGACTGCTGCTTTGGTTTACTTTGTGTATGGTGTCTTCACTGCGACATCAATTGAAAATTACATAAACCTATATTACCTACAGAAATCCAATACTTTGCATTAGGTACTTATATGTAAGAAAATACCTGTTTTATTTTATTACTGTCTCTGAGTATTAAAGATCTATTCGTTTGTTGAAAATTTGTACTATGCATTTTCATATTAAATGTACTGGTAACAAAATAAACATTATCTGAGTTTTATTGATTAGAAAAATATCTCTAATTTGGAGCAGCATTCAAAAAGTTACTTCAAAACAATTTCAATTAAGTATTCAGGCTGATTTATAATAGAGGAAGATCAAAATAACGTCGGGAACTAATTACTTGACGTTAATTATTTATTTATAACAAATTAAAATCAATACTTATTCTTATTTAATATAATTTAAAACACAGTTAATAAGAAGCATGTTTGGTCGCACACGTTCACAACAACGTGTGAGGGAGTTAACTTATAAGATGAATTCTAGCAAAGAATGCACGGGTAACACCATATAATGGGCTTCTACGTGGATGCAGGTGACAGGACGATACTTTCGCAACATGAGTGACATCACAATGCATAACCATGTATTTAAAGTAGCGTGGTGGTCGCTAAATATGTGGCAACTTTGCATATCAAGTCAAAATAACAATTTTCAACATATTAAATTAAATATTTTGCAAGTATTTTTGTCCAAATCACTAGAATATAATTATTTTTAAAATATAGGAAAACAAGTACAAATGGATCTAAAATAAGAATGTTCAGTGAAATATGAATTTATACATATGTATTATGTTTAGTATTTTTTTGAGGAAACATGTTTTTAACTACTGGTATATGTTGATGAAGATGCATCAGTAAGGAGAGTCAAACCATAAATGTAACTTAAAATAATAAAAGCAATTTTTTCAATTGTCTAATTTATGAAATTATTTTCAATACATTTTTACGTTTTCGGATATATTTCCAAAGAATACTTATTTATTATTATTATTTAATTTTTGTATAGATATATTTTACTTTCTTATACGAAATAATAAGTAAGTATTGTAATCATGAAAAAAATAGATCTCGATATTTTATCGGAATTACACCATTTGTTCTTCCTTAAAACGAGTCTATTTTTGGAATGATATCTGTCTGGCTGTGTGTATATGTGTGTATGTGAGTGCTCCACAGCCAAAACTGTTGAAGATAAAATTACGAAACTTTAAACTTAACATTTATATATGGCTGGCAAGAAAACCTCTCATTTTTGAAAAGCGTATTTAAACCGGAAGTGCATGTTTACTTTAGTCACTTTTTGCAATTTGTGCAATATCTCCGAAACCGCTGCACTTGCAGTAAGAACAGTTAAAGTAAAATTGAAAGATATTAGTATTTTGCTCAACTTTTGTTTGAAACATTTTTTCAAAAAGTGTACCAGTTACAAGATAATTGCTGTTCTTTATCTTATTTATATTGCCATAGTTAGGTATAGGAAATTATATACAATAAATCGCATAAGATTATGAAACTTTAAACTTAAAATTTGTTTATGGTATGTACGTAAATTTTTATTTATTTACAATATTTAATATTTTGTATTTTAATAACTTTTTTATCTAAACAAAATATGCATAATACGTATAAGAAAGTCCAGCGCAATACACTACTGATGTTTTTTTTTAAATATCCTAATTATAGACTGTCTTGGCATATAACACATTTCTTTTTCAGCTCTACACGAATGGAAATTTCGTTACTGCCGTTGTTATTATTAACATATTATAAAAAAAAATTAAAAAAATATAATATAACTGTCATTATTGATCGATGTTTGTAAATATTAGTTAGTAAAATACATGGACATATATTACTAAATGAAATGTATATTTGAAATTTCAATTAAATAAATATATAAGCCACAAATAATAATACACGTTATAATACTGAAACGAATACAATTATTTTAGAAATACATGTAAATTTTGTTAATATTATGTACAAATGACTTAAAACCTTTTTATGGTATCTACCTACATGTAGTGAGCCAAAACAGAAACACTGAAACCAAAAACATTTAACTACACTTATTTTTGAATTAAATGTAGTAGTATTTGCAATTAAATTGAAAATAACTAAAATACATCGTCGATAAATAAGTATGGCATTGCGATTTAAGTCTGCCGACCCTAATGTGTCTAAGCTGACGATATTACAATATTTACATAAATTATCTTAGTTGTAGATATCCAGCAATTACCATACCATAAAAGAGACGGTTAGGTTTTGGAGATGGAGTTCGAATATTTAATGAAATTGCGCCGTAAAGTTAGTGCTCATGTTCAACTTAAAGAAGAAATTATGTATTACTTGGATGTGCACATTGTGTACGTGTACCATTAATGATTCTGAAATAGTATTAAATGCAAATTGTAATTGAAGTTGATTGTTGGATGTGTTTTCATGCTTAATGCATGATTCAAAACACCTGGTAAGCCAGTAAATATATACTGAAATGCCCAGCGGTAATTGTTATGAGTTATTAGATGGTAATTTGATATCATTTTTAAGATGAGCGATACATCAAATACATTTGTATTTTTTACCACTGAAATAGGAGGATTTTTCATAATTTATCAAATATGAAGCATCAATAAGTCACTAACTTCATTATTGTTTGAATATATGGTTTAATTTAGATCACACACACACAGACAGTATTTTAAAGAATATTTGTACAATTTGCGGTACAACATCAGAAATATTTAAATGCTTAATTCGTAAACATTGAATTTTTTAAATCATAGAAGAATAAACACTATATGCACATACATATACTACATCCTCTACCTAATCTGCATTTAGATGAAGAGTAGTTCACGACGCGTGGTTGTCGGATGTGCACTTGTAAATAAAGGATTTGATGAAGAACAAAACAGCTTCGATTCACATAAATTAATAACATAATTTTACATATATTAAACTGAAAGCAGGTTCAATACATTAATCAAACACTTCTTTACTTACACTAAAAATTTCTGATATATCACAAAAATTTAATTTAATTTCATAAACTATTAAAATTCGTCCTTTAGCAGTGTAGAATTATGAATAAATTCTCTAAGAAGAAAAATGCAAGTTCAAACAGCTGGAAAACGATAATTTAACACCAATATCTCTAAAAATTAAAAAATTCTATTGAAATATACAGATGTTAAACACTAAATTAATACGAGTAACTCGCTAGTAATGCGTAAATTCGATAATATATCTAAGAACAAACGACAGTAAAGTATTACAACCATAATTTAATCTGTGTAACTTTAAGTTGTCCGAGCTATATATAGGAAGGGCCATCTGTTGGTTTCTTTTTAAAATTGCTATTCAAACTACAGCGTTCAATATTTATCAATGATTATAGATTACATCGGAGTACAGCGGAGATTTGACACTACATATCTATTAATGGCAAGCGCGTCATGTTGAAAACTGTTGAAATAACACGCATTTCGAAAAGAAACCAACAGATGGCTCATCCTATATTTAGGAAAACTAACAAACATACATTTAGATAATTTTTTAAAAGTGTACACTATTTTCAATAAATTTTAAACGCCATTCTTATTTCTCCAAAAATTAGTAAATTAACACAATTTCGAATTTTATTGATTACTATAGAAAAAGTTTATTAATATACTGGATTATTTATCATATCTCGTATACCTGAAAATATTTTCTGTACATATAATATTATCTACAGCTATACATTATGCGTCATATAACAGAGGAATAGTCACTCTATAAGTGCATTCTATCTGCTGGTATATTCTGCAAACGTACTTACAGATTATACCATATTCTGATGCAGTATTTTCGCTATATACAGAATGAAGGATCACTTCACTAAATAACCGGTGTTTTATGAGTTGATGAACAGATGCACGGTGAATGATTATTTCCTTTTTGCAACGTAAAAGTCTACTTTAGGATACTCGTCCAGTGAAATATATTAAAAATATTCATTGACGTACTGCATGAATGCATAAGTAAAATTACATTCTTACCATATTTGTTCTTGAATTAAAAAGGTTGCAATAGGAATTTATGGTTCCATTTTAATATGTATATACCTACCTAAGAATAGCTTGCCAGATAATCGTAGAATTACACTGTGAGGTTATAGTGTTTTATTTCTAAATAATTATATAGGACACGACGGTGTATATTTTTAAATATACAATATATTTACTTAAAATCACACTATTTTCTGCCAATTTTATATACCTAGGTATGTAAGGTTTGGTAGTTTGATATACATATTTTATACCCTACAATGGTACGTTGCCAAATACACTTTAAGATAGAAATGGTGGTCGAGTTTGTAGTCATTGTGACTCGAACAGCTGAAATTCACTTTCAGTTGTGGATATTTATAGAATGAAAAAGGGTTGGAAAACGTCTTGATTCTACAACGTACTTTATTGAAACAAAACAAGCATTGGCTTAGCCAATGCTCAGAGCTCGCCTTTGGCATTTTAGCATTGGCTGCGCCAATGCCTAAAGTTTGACATGGCGAGTTACTGAATAAATAAGCAATATATTTATAAAGATCAAAGCAACAATTAAACCAACAATGCCATAGTAATCGATCAAAGATATCTTTATTCATACCTTGGTTATTATAAAAAGTATACTCGGTGAGCTGTTGCCTAAATTTTGGCATGTCGAATAACTATTATTACACTATAATTAAAATAATCGAAGTAACAATCAAATCAACAACGACATAGTTATCAATCTAAAATATCAACTGTCATATGTATTAGTTAAAGTTCAATTGTTTCGGTATCTTCAGAGGAGAAGAGGAGGCAAAATATTGACGACATATTGACATTTTCGATATCAGTGCGATAAATGACGAACTTTTTGTTAAGGAAATTTTTCAATCCGATAATGTTACAGACAAATTATGCAGACAAACACTTAGGCTCTTCGATACTACGTACGGCGAGCTAAAAAACGGCCAGTTTCGGCTAATTAATTAACCCTTTTTCATCCGTTACAGACAGGTATTAGAATCATTCATTCCATCAAAGCAATCAGTACATACGATTACAAAATGAAGAGAATGTTTGATATATATTTACTGGAATCATTTCTCTTTTAATTTGCTTTGGTATAAGCAATTTAATCTACCATTATAATTTATTTTGCAACTAAATTTAAAAATAAATTGACAACAATGATATTTTCTCATTAGTGATTTGATATTGTTTATTTTAACTGAGGAATAAATTTTAATGATAGATTAAATTGTTTATAATACCTTTTGAATAGTTAATTTTATCGATCAATTGAAGTCAAAATAGGTAATAAAACATTTATCGTTCGGTCACTAAAATATGAAGCAAATATTATAGTGATTGATATGTTTTAATAGATATATTGCAAAGATAGTTAATATCAGTCTTTGAAATATATCTACAATAAGAAATAAAATAGTTCCTAAAGCTAAGAATACATAACAAACAAAAAATGTAAAATTAATTTTCTGCGAGGAATAAAACTCAATCAATAAAATAATGATAGTCAATTACTGGGTATGAGCGTTTCACTTTACTTGTTCTTCTTCTTCTTATAAATAATTGATTGGTACAATTACAGCGCGATGCAAATATCTTGAAAGCGAGAGGCTTGTTTCGTGGGTTAAAAGAGTCATAAAATTACAAGGTTACCCCGTAAAACCTTTGCGTAATTGCATATGGTGAACAGAACTCAAGAACACGGAACCTTAAATTATTTCTTCCTTCAATAATCGAGGCATTTAAAAGAGGCGCTGTTGTTGAAGAGCTGCTCTCTTTAGTTTAGCCACTTCGTATAGCTGAAGGGCGTGCCAGTAGTTCTCAAACTACTACTACCAATTTCCTGCCACGGTAGAAATTATATTTCTCAAATGTGCAAATTAAAATATTTTCTAATGGTCATGAATGATATTTTATATGTATATTTAAATTTATTAGCAGTTAAAGTAGGTTAGATACAACTGAAATATCAAATCACGACCTTTTTCTTATCTTTGTTGAAAAGTCTTATGACAATCGATCATATTGAAACAACTGGATACTGTCACCATTTGGTATAGAAAGGAAGCGACTGCCAATAATATCACCGACTACTTCTGTCACCATATAGATTACCAAAATGTTAATAAGCAATCGCTGACTTTGAATGAATAACTCATGATTATATCTTGTTCTTGACTAAGTTTGGTACCACTGTTTTAAAATATAAGGTACTCTGAATGCCAAAGGCATTTTTTCTTATATTACATGATTATTGGTGAAACGGTTACCAAATTTTAAATTTGTGTAATTTTTGGGTACCGGACGAATCATTTATCCATTTAGACTTGTAATTATGAAATGTATACGGGTGGATACGATTAACAAAATTATCAACCATAAATTAACTTTCGAAACATAAACGAAGAAAAAAATTGTAATAAAAAATAAAATATGAGTACAAATAAAAGTAGGGTGGTTAAAATATATTTGTGGAGTACACAGATATATGCAAACTAATTAGATGGGCGGAGTTGGCAATATAAAATCCCTTTTATAAAGCCGCTAAGTTCTATTATAATTTAAGTTTTGTTTTTATTTTTGCCAATAAATTGTCTTACTTATTAATGGCGAGGTGATCGTAATATAAAATGATTATTATATCTTCAATTATGAATATTGCCGGAAAGTCTTCTGATAAAATTAATGAAGTTGTTCTAGTTTATAATTAATCGAAGGTTTATCTTGTTTATTTAATATCAAACTTTTTTATTTATTTATAAAGCGTTTTTAGAATTTTATACATACATGGTCATTTAAGATTTGTATTCCCAACGGAAGAAAATTTATTATTAATGAGTATATATATATATATATATATATATATATATATATATATATATATATATATATATATATATATATATATATATATATATATATATATATATATTTGAACTGGAAATGCATATTTACTCATCTGGTTATTTCTGGTTTTTCAATAATGACTGCGGTTAAATACGAAATACAAAATAAAAAATGACAATATTTCTAAAAACAATTCTTATAAGCATTTTCTAAAAACTATTTGCAAGGAAAGCGCGTTAAAAATTCTTGATTATTCGTCATATGCATTTAATAGTGTAGAACAAGAAATGTAATTGAATTTATTATCTGCGGTCGTTGACAGTTTTAACTATCAGAAAACATTTGTATAATTTAAAAATGATTGAAATCATTTATATTTTCATAACATTTACACTAGGTGTATTTCTAAAATTAATAATTATATTTCCTGGAATTTTTATATTTGTATTTATTGTCCTTACTGCTTGTTAGAAATTCAAGGACAGGACATTGAAGATATAGTTAAACTAAGAAAACAGTTATCGTATTGTTAAATTGATGAATATCAAAGTATAAAGTAAACCTATATAAAAAATTTAATTAAAAATATATATAATGTATTTAGTTTGTTATAGATAGATAAAATATGCATATTAAGTGTAGAATCATATTTTTACTGAGGAACGCGCTGAAATTTGTAAAATTTGGTGATGATGCCTAAGTTCACAGGGCACGTAAATATTTGAGTTTATGTTTCAGATATTTTATAATTTAAATCTGCTTAGTACTAATGTAAGTGTCGGATATTTCGTCCGCCAGTAATTCGATATTAAAAATATTCTCAAGTGCTCTTGGATCAATAATATTAAAAATACAATAAAACTATGTATGTATGTAGGTATATTGGGTAGAAGCAGATAATTTAAGATGGAATACTGAGAAGATAAGTATCAAAATAATAGTTGAGTGAGGATCGTAAATATAAAAGATATCGAATTTAAGAATATAGTATAGTTTTCATAGCTATTTTAGTTTGATGGTTACAAGTTTACGACATGAAATACTATCAGTACAGTAGCTGATAGAATAAGCGAAATATATGCGGCGATACCTACTGCAAGCGTGAGATAGAGGACAAGTACCTTGTGGGGCAGGACCGCATTCAGCAGTGCCAAACGTGGGTGAATTTGTAATAAAAGTCATTTATTGAGTAATAATTTTAATTTTTATGGCTCATAATATACAGATATGCTTTAAACCTATAACAATTTACAACATGATTTTCATTTAAGAGCGTAGTAATGTCGCTGCAAATAAATCGTTATTTACTTATTTGTTTTGAAATACTTGGAAAAAATCAGTATAATTTCAGTAATTGTGATTATTTGTTTTCTACACTAACGAAAATGCAGCACATTTTTTTTTCTAAATACGCACCTGGCTTTTGAAGTAGTACGGGTGTCAGTGCAAGGCGTAACAGGATCAAACGATTCAGGACGAATGTGTCCGTTGTCCTGTCAGTGTGCGGGGCACATATATGCAGTGCGTAGAACTGACCGATTCAGCGGACGACACGCACGGACAAATAAATCTGCATCCCGCACTTGGTTTGTGTTGTTGGCCACATCACCATCATCTTGATACTAAAGTTCGTCGCTGTATCGTAAACAAACACATCACACATTCACGGATCTCTTGTTCTTGTAAATAAGATGGCCGACTAACGGACCATACCTGCATACATGATTTTTAAAAACCATTTCAATTGTTTTCCGTTCGTTTGTTTTTATTTTCTTTGTTTCCTTTTTCGGAATTTTAAAATAAAATTTGTTACATATTCTATGATTTTAAATCCACTTTACAGGTTGCATATTTTTGATTATTTACTATAGAAGTAGTCGCATATGTTTCTATACCTATACAAATAGGGACACACAAATTAGTCAAACATATTAACTAAAAGTATGATTTTTAAGTACCTACATACATACATACTAGAAAACCGTACGAACACTTCACTGTTTATTTAAAACAAGCATTGGTTTCACAAAAGCTCAAAACTCGTCACAATCCTAAGTTAAAAAGAGCAGGCCCTATATACGTTTTTTAAAACATTTGACATATATATATATATATATATATATATATATATATATATATATATATATATATATAGATATATATATATATGAAATATTATAAAAAATGAATAATAGGGCTTGCTATTTTTAAGGGCACAATAGCTCCTGAAGTACGACACTGATTAGATTTAAACTGCGAGCGGATTCAATCAGGCACCTACATCATATGTGTGCCAAATTCGGTTGAAATCGGTTCAGTACCTTCAGAGGAGAAGAGGCGACAAAATTTGGTTTCACGACTAGCGAGCGAGTGCACCACCAACATATGTTATCAAGTATATGACATATTTACATTTTCAAGAATTATTTCAACTTGAGAATGTAACAGACAAAATATGCAGAAAGACACTTGAGGTCTTCTATCTACGTACGGCGAGCTAAAATAATAAAATCTGAATGTCGCATTTGTGTTATAATCACAAAACATTGATAAGGTTAGAATATGACTTATATAAACAAATTGAAATTTAGTTATTAGGTAAATTGTTTGAACAAAAAATGTTTTAAATATATTTGACTGATTTCTTTTTTTATATAAAACACAATAAATTTTAGTCTTACTAAATGACCCAAATAAACTTGCACTTATAGTATTAAAACCAATTTCAATATTTATTTAACTAATTTAAAATATTATAGTTGAAGTAAGTTATAATGTCAAAAGTATTATCTAAATCACGAAGGACAATGGAAGTTTTTCTTTACAAAACTTACAAAGCCTTAAACCATGTATTCGTCTACATGTGGGTGATCTTTCAACGCGAAACCAATTAATCATACTTAATCTAGATCACACAAAAAGTGTGTGGGAATTTCACTGTTTCGCCATATGCAAATTCGGCGACAACTTATTCAAATCAAATAATAAAACTTTCTAGATTCCATATTAGATATATATATTTTTAATAATAGTAACCGAAAAGCAGTTTCAGTTCAATTATATTCGATTGTTGTGTCAATAGACCATTTATCGAAAATTTCGATCTGAAATATATTATTTTGATAATGACATAACAAGTAAATAATTAGAAAACAAATATGTAAAAATATATCTATTAAGTTTTGTCATTCATTCTCAAAATTACTTTTCTTGGTAAGTAGTTAATCCACATGTAACGAAATTTGTGAGCGCTAAAGAAAAATGTTTGTAGTTTACAATAAAATGTTGCTGCTACTTCTTGCTGTTTCAATTTGTAGCATTGCCGCCAATATAAATATCAAAACTAATAATGAAACATGTGCATTGCAAATTTATGGAAAATATAAGGAAACTCATGCGTTAATCATAAAAACAAAAACTCATTCAGATAATGATGTTTTTGGATATAATTCAACAAAAATCGTATTTGATGTTAATAAGGATTTTAGTCAACTACGAAAATTTGGTGTCTTTAACATGTTTATATTTCTGCTAAATTCAGTTGACGATTTAAAGGTAGCATTTTCAAAATTATTGGATCTCAAAGTGTGGAACACGCGGGTGAAATTTTTGATTTCCTTCCAAGAACAAGTTGATTTGTTCCAAACTTTTGAAGTTATTTGGAAGTTTTTTATATACAACGTAGTTGTGATTCAAAATGAACGTATATACACGTTTTTTCCATACAAAAACAGGGCGTGTGGCGAAAACATCGAAGTAGAAATGCTAGGAACATGCGAAGATATTCCAACTGTGTATCCGGATAAGATACCGTTGGATTTACAAGGTTGTCCAGTTAAACTAGTTGCATTTCCTCTTAGTCCTTTAGTGATTAATATCTCTAAGCCAAGAACAATACCAACGGAAGCTGGATTGGAAGTAACAATCATACATAATATATTCCAAAAAATGAACATTACTGCCATATATGTTAAAAATCCTCATTACGAATGGGGTAAAAAATTGGCAAATGGGACTTATACGCATCTTTACGGAATGGTACAGTCTCGGATTGCAGATATAATGTTTGGTTTTGTATATGCAAATAATTTGTTTGATTCTGATTTCGATCCGAGTGTCTCACATTTGACAGACATTGCTTGCTGGTTTCTTCCAACTGCAGCGACAATACCAGCTTGGAAAAATTTAACGAAGATATTTGAGAAATCATTATGGATTATTATAATTTTAATGTTTCTGCTAAATGGAATACTATGGTGGATCATTGGACGCAAGATTGAACCAGTAGTCTATTTCAGGCAACTTGTTCTAGCTATCTTAAGTTCCTGGTGTGTTTTGCTCCAAAGTAGCTTAGAGTTCCCGAAATCCAAAGCCTTGAGGCTTATGTTTTTTTGTTGGTGCGTCGTTTCTTTGATGATATGTACTGCCTATACTTCACAATTAATCAGCTATCTTACAAATCCACTATACGAGCATCAAATAAATTCAGTTTTAGAACTTCTGGGTTCGAACTTGAAACATGGATTTTTTCCGGCCATAGAAAGAGTTTTTAGTCCAAAATATCTGATAGAAAAACGAATTCTGACTGATTATGTTCAATGTGATATGAAATTAAGTTGCCTTACAAGAGCAGCAAATGATAGAGATATTGGTGTGATTTCGAATATAAGGACCATGAATTATTTGATCCCTAGGCAGTGGACGTTTCCAAATGGTAGAAGAATGTTGTTCGAAGTAAGAGATCAAGAAATACGAGCTGTTTTAAGGTAGAAAAAACATCCGCGTAGTGCAGCCAAGTTTACAAAATGGACCATGCTGGTTCTCCTAATAATTCATGTAATTGCAAAATTCGATTATTTCAATTAAATTGAAAATTATATCAAAGCTAATTGTCTTACAAATTTCTATTTCGTAAATTTTGTAAACATGTTGTAAGAGCCTGGCTGCAACGTAACTGTAATTTGTGCAACTTAATATAAGAACGAGAATGAAATACAAAATGATTTATTATTTTTAGATACAATACCTATAAAGGATTCCCATTTCTCGATAGAATGAATACTGTGATATACGGTTTGCAGGAAAATGGTCTCATTGCTAAATGGGATGAAGATCTCAAGTATTTCGTGCAAAAACAACTTCAAGATGAAGGTGCTAAACCATTGACTGTTGATCATGTCCAAGCACCGTTTTACTTACTTGCTATGGGAATATTTATTGCTTTTTCAATTTTTTTAATGGAAATTATTTCTTATAAAGTCAAGAATTTAAAATCTCGTAAACAAAAAGTATAAATTATACATATCAAATGCTGGATATATATGTTCACAAAAATGTTAGTAAGTAGATAATCAAATATATTAAACTTTAACGTTTTACTCAAATTAGAATAGTTACTAATTATCACATGAAATCTACATCTCCCTTTATGGACTCTTTTTATTCGAAATTTCATCATATTGAAATTGAAATTTTATGAATTTTATAGACGTAATATTTTAATTTCGTTGGTTGGGAAAATTCAGGGCAGGAAGATTAGTGACTAGAGAGCCGATTACTTCGCACTGGAAGTGCCAGTTCAAACTGGCAAGTAGTGAAAAATTACAGAATATTCTAATATGTTGTTCTTATTAAATGTTTGATTTATATTCGAAATTGATTAGCCAACTATCAACTTTTCAGGAACTTATCTTTTCCGTAAAGCGATGTATTGGTGTGTTTAAGTAACCATATACTATTTCAGATCTGTACTTTTTTAAGTCAGCCTGTCCTTAACACATAAAGTATTGTTAGAGTTCTGAATTTGATGCACTATAGTTAATAAGTATTCATTGGTATAGGAAGCACTAGACTTAGTGGAATTCTGAAGGAATCTATAGCTTTTATAGAGTTATCTTAAGATCTATAAGCTGTTATAGAAAAAATGCTATTCTGGGAGAATCTATATCTTATAAATTTCTATATATCTCTTATTGAATTCTATATCTTGTTGGCGACCATAAGTACTTTATAAATGTTATTAAAAGCTATTTATTTAAAATAAAATGAATAATTTTAACAATTCATTATTTATTGCAATACTATTAGAGGCATAATTTTACAGGTAGTAGCAATATGATATATTTATTAATGTAAATGAAGAAGAGATTAATTTACGTGAGTTTTATTACAGATCAATGCGTAGTAAATATTTTATTGGAATTAGGAAGACAGACTAGAAATACTCGAGAGGTTTTCCTCCCAGGCATATACAAATCTTAAATTTAAAGTTTCATAATTTTATCTTCAACGGTGTAGGCTGTAGAGCGCACGCAGACCCACAAACACACACACACATACGTTATTCCAAAAATAGTCAAGCTCGATTCAGGGAAGGTCAAAAGGTGTATTTCCGTTAAAATTTCAATTTTATTTTTCGTGATTACAATACTTACTTATTACTTCGTAAAAGAAAGTAAATATATTGCTTGCGTTTACTTTTACAACTATAAATCGATAAAAGTTTGGTTATATATTGTGATGATTTGGTGCATTCACATAATTTTCTAAAACATATATAAAACAAATATGTAATTCAAACTACTACTTACCTTGACATTACAAACAAATAAAAAGTATCAAGAAATAACTGAAAATTAAGTTTTCGGTAAATATTATTCGAATACATATGAATGTAGCTACACAAAAAAACAATAAAGTAAAATCTATAACACGATCTCTTATAGAAATGCGCTCAGAATAGGTTTTTCAATAAATCTATACGGCAAGAACTTATAGATCATCTATACACTATAGAGCTATAACTTTATAGAAATGTATATATCTTCTCAGAATTCCACTATAAAAGTAATATTCATCAATAGATTCACTAAATACCGTAATAAAACACTAGTGCGGATGCTATGTATATGCATATCATATGCAATATTGAATCTTTGGCAAGAAAGTTGTTTTAATATTTCAAGTATCAATACGTGAGAAATATAATATAATTGGCTAAAATTACAGAGATTTTATAGATTGTGTAAGACAGTCATCATTTTGATTTATATTATTCTATTAATATTATTGCAATTTTCGTAACCAATAACAGATGCGTGAAAAATAAGACATGAAATTACAATATATATATATATATATATATATATATATATATATATATATATATATATATATAATATATATATATATATATATATATATATATATATATATATATATATAATTTATATATAGCGTTATGTTACATACTTATCCTAGCATAGTTGTATTTATTTGTTTATAATTTATATATTAAATAAGATATAAATTACTATTTACATATAAGCAATAATAATATATCATGCATGAAAAATATATGATTTTTATGCTATATAACTCAGTAACCAAATGCATTTTTGAATAATCTAGAATTGTAGTCACTATTGTAAATTTTGATGTATTTGAAAAAATATAATAAAACACACGTGAAAAAATAAATCTAATAATTATATTTTTAAATTATGTGAATAGAATAAAAACTAAATCATCATGAAAATATTAATAATATGTATATTAAACATACAATTTTCACTGCAAATTAACATTAATCTCTTAACAAAAAATAAAAATCAATGCTTAAACAACCTAATTTTACAGTACTCAAATGAACCTACATTAATAGCTTACAATAATTCAGACATCGAACTAATCAACATCAATTACTCTGCAGTTGTATTTAATTTTAAAAGCAATTTTAGCTCACTAAAAAATTATGACAAGTTTAATATGTTCATATTACTATTGCATTCAGTAGAAGATTTTACCAGAAGTGTGAAATTTTTTGAGACTTTCAAATTTTGGAATCCTAACGCTCGTTTTGTAGTTACTTTCAAAGAAAAAGTTAACCAAATTGAATTATTTGAATTTTGTTGGAAATATTTTATAATTAACATAATTTTAATCTATAAATACGATCACATCTTTACATATTTTCCGTATAATAATAAAAAATGTGGGCATAATTTTTTACCAAATTTAATCGGAACATGTGGTAAATCTAGAGGATTATTTCCAATAAAAGTTCCGTTAGATTTGGAACAGTGTGAAATAAATCTAATTACAATGGTTATTGCCCCAATGGTTATAAATGTGAGCGCTACTTCTAAACAGCCTAATACTATAGGTTTGGAAACAATGGTTATGCATACTGTTTCCGAGAGAATGAATTTTCACGCAATATATTTGGGTAAAAGTTTGCTTGGTACTTGGGGGGAAAAGTTTTCTAATGGAAGTTACAATGGAAGTTATGGAGCATTACAAACAAAAGAAGCTGATCTGATGATTGGATTCGCATACGCGTCTCCAATCACAAACTTGGATTTTGATTCTACGTATACACATATTATAGAACTTACATCATGGTGGGTTCCAATAGCTGGTCAAAGTCCATTATGGCAAAATTTGATCAAAATATTTCGGACTACACTTTGGATTTCTATACTACTTGAGTTTTTATTCAATGGGTTTGTTTGGTGGATATTTGGACGCAAGTTAGAACAGCAATTTCAATTCCAGGATTTGGCGCTTTGCATCCTAAACTCTTGGGGGGTCTTTTTACAAACAGGATTAGCCAGCCCAAAAGTTGGAAAAATACAATTGATTTATATTATTTGGTGTTTCACTACTTTATTAATATATGCTTTATATACTTCACAACTCGTTAGTTATTTGACCAACCCATTATATGAAAAACAGATAGAAACCGTGCCAGAAATATTGAAGCATTTGAAATTCGGTTTCCATTCTGTGATTTCTAAGATTTACAATCCCAAATATCCAATAGAAAAGTATATTTTGGAAAACTATATAGACTGTACAGACGATATTTATGGCTGTATGAATCGAGTTGCTCATAAACGAGATATGGCTATGCTGGCGAATAGTAGAACGATGTTTTTTTTAATGCCACGAAACTGGACTATGCCTAATGGAAGAAATATGTTGTTTGAGATAAAAGATTATTTAAACAAAGCGTTCTTAAGGTAAATTAACTCTATGTACATTTTCCAACGTGATCTAAAGCATTCTTTGTCTTTAAAACCATAAAAATAATTCCCTTTGGTTAATTTTGAGCACCGGCAGAATTAAAATTTTATCCCTACAATGAGAAAGAAAAATGTTTCTAGGCATAACAGTAACGGCAACAACGTGTGATAGCGATATTTTTGGTGATCGCTTATTTACTGACAAATGCCAAAAAGGCGGATGAGTTACTCATAGCTTATTCCACGTTGATGTTAAACATAAATTCATATAAAAGAAAAAAAAAATTAAAAAACGCTTCGCAGGTTGCCTACAGTTAACATAATGAAAGATATCTGGTCTACATGGTAGCCAAACGGTTGTTTGAATTGAAATGTTCTTATAAAAATAAAAGAGTAGTTTAATATGAAAAAGTTGTTGATTTATCTATTATTTCAGATTTAATATGTTAAAAGGCTTTCCCTTGCTGGATCGAATGAACAAAATAATAATTGGTTTACATGAAAATGGTTTGATCCATAAATGGGATGAAGATTTAAAGTTCTTTATCAAAAAAGAAGAGGACGACCCTGAGGATATACAATTAACATTAACACATATGCAAGCCGCATTTTACTTACTAGCAATCGGAATTATCATGTCATTTATTACATTTTCAATAGAATTACTTATGTATAAAATCAAGTCCTGAAATTTCAAAAAGAAATTTTCTTTCGTTACGGTTTTCATTTCCCTCATATGAAAAATAAAATATTAAATTTTGAATACTCACTCTGAGTGATGCACGTAATTTTACAGATGCCAAGATTGATATTTTGTATCGCTTTTCTGAGGAGATTTGTGTGCATATTAATTTATCAGCAATTTATGATTGTTGTTTCAAATGAATCTAAATGATGTGAGATGATATGAAAAATACCAATGCCTCTTATTTAAGTAAATTAGAAAATTGTACTTTTGAAAATAGTAAAATGGAATAGAATATTTATTAAAATCTAAGCAATTTTAGATATAGAGAAGCTCTTGTTTTATTCATATAATTAATAAATAGACAATGTTTATATATTTTTCATATTCCTTATATATTTTTTTTGTAATTTATTGTCGTTATAGTCGTCAATTTCTAACAAAAAAAAATTTAAAAATCGAATACACATGATTTGATTGCATTCAAAGATTTACAGTATTTTTGAATATTTGACTATGAATGGACCTTTGTGCATGTATTAGTTTTAACTGTACATCTGGTACTTCTAATGGCGTGAAGGTACAAAAAGGAATTTGCATACATTTTGAATGTGTCTGATAAATTAGCATTTAAATTGCCATTGGCATGCATTTGTAGTGATGTACGTTTATCACGCGTGTAGACTTTGATAATTCCAGAAGTAAAACTTGCCTGCCGTTGTCTACCGTACACTTTGCTATACAGTTTAACAACAAGAAGAAGAGAGTAAATCAGATAAGATGTGTACTAATGTGAATGTGTGAGAGCGTGCCAAAGGAATATAAAACAATCACTAGCGTACTAATTCGTGATGTGTCGCGCGAGCCACATGTCTTTCGCTAATTGTATGCAATGGTATCTAATCAGTTCAAACCGTTTTCCTTCCAAAGCTATACACGGTATTTATAAATTTGTAGCTATGGTACTTGGTATTTCGCTTAAGGACAGTTAGATAATCGCATCGATGACATAAATGAGAGACATGTATTTGAATAGGTATGATAAAACTATTTTGCGAAATATTAAAAGTAAAGTTTTAATAATAATGAAGTCAATCAAGTTATTTATGTACCTATTTCATTAGCTAGTGCGAACATCAAGGCTTTACTTGGCAACAGTCCAGAAAAAGCTGTGTTTAGCACAATAAGTTTATCTTCGACGATAACTTTTTATAAAGTGTCGATCAGTTTTTTCGCAAAACCGTAGCCTTAAATTAGTGCCCTTCTTGCACAATTAATGAATAGCCACTTGCATTTAACTCACGTGTCCTCAATTAAAAGAACATCTCGTACACGTGCGCAGCAATTTTCTATAATTTCATAAGATTGCCCCAATTGGAATTTTTATTATTTTTTATCAATTTCCTTTCCATATTGTCAATTAATTTTAATAACTATATGTCAAGAAGATAAATATTAAATCACAAGTTTATTTGGTGATTGTAATCAATTTTTTTCGAATAGATTTACATAAAATTTGCAATTTTTGATAATTATCAAGCTAATGTTTTTTTTAATAATTCATTATTTATCGATCTAGAATTATGGTTAGATTAATTTCTTTTATAATATACTTATTTATAAACAGTGTTTGCTCAACAAATTATTACTTGTAACTTGATTTGATTTTGATTACAACCACAGAACAGTATAATATTATATTTATCTATATGTTACAACGTAAATATTTTTTACTATGGCGTGATATCGATCTTTAATAAGAATTTTTTATATTATTTGTTCATAATTTCATGGTTCATTATCAAGCTTCGTGGAAGCTATTAGGACGTGCAATTTGCATATTTCTTTAAATTTTTAAGGACGTTAGATCAGTATCATAAAATAATAATTAATTATCATTATTCTGTGTTGATCCTCTTTATATATGCACTTTGCTGACCAGGACAAGTCTTTCGAGCATTTGATATCTTGTGTTTGTGTTTGAACGCTCTACAACCAAAACGGCCAATGGTATAATCATGAAACTTTAAACTTAAAACTTGTATATGGCTCGCAAAAAAACCTTTTATGTTTGAAAAGAATATTTAAACTGAAAGTGCATGTTTACTCTAGTCATTTTTTGGAAATTCTGCAATATTCTCGAAACGGCTGCACTTACAGAATATATACTAGTATTTAAAATGAAAGATATTAATATTATGCATAACTTTTGTTTAAAATATTTCTTCGATAAGTTTACCGATTATAAGAAAATTACTATTTACATTTTTAAATGTCTTATTTATGTAGCCATGGTTACGTTATACTTATGGTTATTAAAATATGAAACATATTATATATAGGTACATATTTTATTAGGTTTTTAATTCATTTGAAAACAAACATTTGCAGTGTTTTGCACTTTACTTTCTTATACGTAGTAGGTATATTTTGTTTAGATAGGAAATATATTAAAAAAAAAAATTAAGAAAATATATTGATTCATTAGAAAATATTATGGCTGGACTAAAAAACGTCCGGTCATAATAATTTCTAATATAACGTAATGAATCAAAATATTATCTTAAAATTTTATATTTTAATATATTTCCCATCTAAAACATCTGCAGTGTATTGCACTGGACTTTCTTATACGTATTACGCATATATTAATAATCCATCTATCTAAACAATCTATGCTTAGGACATATAAGAAGGCCCATGGTCCAGTGCAATACACTGCAGGTGTTTTTATTTGTTTAATTCTATTTATAGACAGATGCTTATTAAACTTTATAAATATTATTTTGGTGACTTTGAATTGATTAATTTATCATTCATTGAATAACTTTTAAAAAGTCTTATTTCGCTTTTTACCGGTTTTGTGGCCGGTCTGAAATGTATGATTTGTCAAAGATCTCTTTAATATATTGTACTACAATGTATGTACGTATATTTTGGATGACGAATGCAACAAGTGTACCGATGACGCCAATATAGCGTCGGCGTAGCGATCACGGAGGCCGATGCCACCGTCTGGCATCTGGCTGGTTTGCCTTCACGATGTGGAACGAAAATGTAGAAATCTTCAGATTCTAAGATACACGAAACATAAATAAATTCAATAATAAATACCTTTATTTTTCTGCGGTATAGTTCCAAAAATATTTATATTTACTATACAATCTACGAATCTCTGACGAATTTTGTTATTTTGGTTTAAAGTTTGCATAACAGATTGGCATCAAATAATATTGTTCGTATTGCATAATTATACGTTTACAGTACCTATGCATACCACATTTACAATGCATAGGGGAAATGAGAAAAATAAAGTTATTGTATTTACTATACTTTTACGCGCATTAACTTTAAATTTCAAAAGGCACCTTTAAACATTAGGTAAACACTTTCAATCGACGACTTGACTTGACTTTGAAGCGACAATTTAAATCAATTTTAAAAGATAATTAACTTGTAAAATAGACTTTTGTTCGTGTTTGTAAACAAATACGACTGTACTTTTATATGATTTTGTGGTAACATATTAAATACTTGTCAGAAATGATTTATTTTCTATATTTTGAGGTAGTTTATTTCACAGTAATTAACAAAGCTTAATTTTTATTTTGTCCATAATGATTTCTGCAATGAATATAAAAAATATTTATATTCAAACCGAAAGTGCATGCAAATATATTAGTAATCAAAATGAAAGATATTAATATATTATACAACTTTTGTTTGAACAGTTTCTTCATAGAGTGTACCAGTTACATGAAAATTGCTGGTGAAATTCTTTAATATCTATTTACATATGTTGCTATGGAAAATTATATTTTATAAATTGTATCAACTATGCCTGGCAATATTTTAACAGGAATATAAAATAGACTAAAATAATTTGGGATTTGACATTGAGACAGAAGAGTTTAATAAGTTAGTAAAATATTCAGAATACTGTAGAATTGAAGAATATATTTTGTAAGGAATTTAATTAATTTGTCAACTAACAAATTTATAGTCTTACTAATTACTAATATAGAATGGGTTTTTAAATTTTTGTATATATTGTTATCCTGTTTGTAGATGTTTATTTATTTAAGCAGCTTTAAAAAAAAAGTAATAATCTATATGAAACTATCAAAATTTCTCTATTATGGATAATATAAATATGTAGTTTCCCGTTTTGATCTAGTAAGAATTATAAGATAGTTATATAAACCTAGCATCATATGCGCATGTAGATTAGTATAAATAAGATATTCTGAAATATGTAGTTAATTATTATAATGTGAATAGTCATGAAAATAGAAATAAATTATTGATACGTGTCAAAAATATGTATTTTAAAATGATCGATGTATCATGATTAGTAAACAATAAATTATTGGTGCAATTCTGAGCACATTTATAGAGTTTTGAAAGGGTTTAAAATAACACAAATAACATATTTGTGGAATCTATAAAATATATTGCTTTTATCAATGAATTATACTTAAACATGTATTCATTATAGAATTACAGATTCTGCTTACGGAATTGTAGATTTGCTCATTGTAACATATATGACAACCAATTAGATTTTTAGCGTGATCGTTTTAGATAATTTAGTAATTTTAAAATAAGAATATTAAACATTAACGCAATTCACTCGATATTATTAAACATCTATTGTTACCATAAAAGGTGAAGATGATTGCACTTAAAAGCAACTTTAAATATGGGATCTTTAAGTTGGCGAGACAGATTATCCTCTTAAGAAACCTTTTTCACCGAAATACATTTATTATGAGGTAGATATATTGAGTCTTAGTAACGTTAGTAATTCTATTTTAACTTATAATTAATGAACACATGTACAAATTCCTATCATTTGACGTCTATCAAATATACAAGAACAAGAGTATTATGAATACACTTCGGTGGCGACGCCGACGTACTCTGTAGGTGTGGGCGAGTTTGGATCTAGTACGTTATGTGCGTCAGTGATTGTCACGCACGCATTCATAGTAAACCGTTTGCCCAATGCTAAGTTTAGCTATACACGATGGGCAATTGTATACGAAAAAGTTCGATGACGTATTCAACGAAGTAATACAAACACTAATGCATTCATGCACCCCTCCCTACATACTCATGCACGCACACACGAACACACATACAAATTATCTCACATGGTGTCCAAAATCACGATAAACGATTAAAACGTTTGTAATTGAGTAGTTATGTCCTCCATGTTGACAAGTTATTATACATTAACCGACATTATTCGTCCGTCATCGTTTCATGATGATATTACCTTCATGCATTTTAAAATGCTATGTAGTACCTATTGATAAAATTAAAAACACATGTTCCGTTATTGAAATAATATATTTGTTGGAATGACTTTATTTCCAAAAATATATTTTGGCACCGCGTTCAACATTCACAAGTGCTTCTAATTAATAGCGCCTTTTGGTCCCCCTGCAGGTGTAACTTTTATGTTGAAATATGTATTTTTTTATTATATCTCAATTGGTGTTAATATTACGATTTTTATGGACACATTTTTGGTAATGTTTGAAAACTTTTGATAGAACACCATATTGCTGCTGCAGAACGGCCAGTATATGAGCCATAATTACGGTCATATTTCGGAAAATATAGGTTGTTGTAATATCATTATACACATAAAGCGTGGACATGGTCAGTTTAGGAAATGCAAATCGTTAAATAAAATTTAATGGTAAAGTGCAGCTATTTCCTTTACACCTTAAGAAGCCATGTTATTATATACGTATAATATTTAAATAGAGGGGTAATAATAAAAATTAATTCATGGAGGTTTTGGTGTTGTTCCACGAAATAGCCTTTTTAGTTTACTGTTCGCGTACGTACTTTATGAAGAAAAAAATATATACCTTTTCAATCTGGAACTATCCTTCAGCGGTTATTTGTTTTTCTTTTACTAAACGTCAGTGAGGCCCCTAAAGACTCAGTTTTACCTAAATTATATACATTACAGAATACATTCTTCGATACTACAACATTTTTAATATATCAATAATCATTTAAACACCTCTCTCGATCTATTTTGCACAATAGATGTCAAATTATTTTAGTCTTTTTGTTGTTGTTGTTATGATTTATTATATATAAATTTCCGTACTTACATAACTTTGGCAAGAAAATTTTGAATTTTAAACACATTTTTCTTGTAACTGGTACATCTTTTGAAAAAACTTTTCAAACAATAGTTGTGTGAAATATTAATATCTTTGATTTTAATAGTATCTATTTTTACTGTAAGTGCAGTTGTTTCGGAAATATTGCAGAAGCTCTAAAAAATGGCTGGATAAACTTGTATTTTCGGTTTGAATATTCTCTTTAAAAATAGGTTACTTGCTAGCTATACACAAATCTTAAGTTTAAAGTTTCATTATTATAGTTTCAGCAGATTTGGCGGTACAGCACACATACACACACACACACACGCACGATTTATTTCAAAAATATTCAGACAAAAGGTGTATTTACGTTAAAATCTGGGGATCGGTTTTATCATGATTACAATACCTACATATTACTTCGTATAAGAAAGTAAAAAACAAATAGAGTATTTGAAAAAAAGTTAAATAAATTCTGCAATTTCAATTATCTGTTTTGCTAAGTAAGCTGTACAAATAATAAAGTGATAAATTCAATGATGGATGCCCAACGTGCGGCAGGTTATTCCCTTGTGCTAAAACGCGTAGCAATTGATTGATAATGACAAATGTGGTTGTGCAAACTGGTGTTATTACTAAAGTTTCGCATGTGTGCAAGTAGACGCTGATTTATTGTATTGTTTCTGCATACAAATTCCGTCAATTGGATTGCTTGCAATTATTTGTTGAAATTGCATTAAAATATAATAAATATCGAAAGATTTATTAGTAATTTGTGTCCGTACAGAAATATATAGATATGAGAATTAATTTTAACAAAAATATGCTTTCGTGCAAGCTCCAATGCTGCCAGCTCAACATAGATATTTAAGCGAATAATAAACAATTTCAGGGTTTAATTGTATACCCTAATTATACTAAATTTAGGAAGGAAACATCTTTAGAAGTATTTCAAGAAGAAATATTTTAATCTTCAGAATAATATAAAGGCGATACTTGAAAAGCCAAAACAATGATGATTATTCTCAGATTATGGTAATACGCAGTAAGAAAATATGTAGGTATATACATTAACTAGTAAATCATTGCTGTATCGGTGTCCATTTGTTGAATATCTTCAAAAGAGAATAGGGACATTAAATATTTGGTGTAATCGATAAAAATATTACCACAAATAATTTTTAAAACAATACGTAATTCTGTCGAAAATATTTTTAATATTGAGAGCCACAATATCAACCACATCATTTTGAGCAAGCTAGAAATAAAACAAAGAGTAACGACATGTGTAATTCTACAAAGTGACGTTAGTGGATTTCGAATACAGCTTAACTAACTATGAAATCGAAAATTAGCACAATTATTTTTTTCGAAAGTGGATGCTATTTAGCGAAACTTATCTAAATGTTTCTGATTACAAAATGCAAAATCATTCTGTCAACACACACTAACACACTTAGAACATGATTCTGCAGTAGTGCGTGGGAGATTAGTTGACATGCCAGACCAAGCAGACGATTAAAAAGGATAATTCTTGTCTTTTTATGACATGAAATAAAAACAAGGAATGCATTTTAAAAAGTTGTCGGATACAAGTGATATATACATATGACATGAGTTGCATAACTAAGTGTGTATTTTAAAATAAACTGAATGATAAATGGATTAAATATATGTCAGATTTTTTATAGGTATTTACATTCTGAGAGAAATTAATTTTAGCGATCACATAAAATTTATTAAAAATTGTTGATGATAAATCAGTGAATAAATAATTTTGATGTTAAAACTATTTAGTTTGAAAATTCAAATTTTATAAAAATATTGAAAAACTATCTTATGCACATGACTCTCATATATGTTTTTTAAATCTATAAATTGTTTTATTAATAAAAGAAGCAAAATATTTGCCAAAAAGCGTTTCCTGTTCTTTGGAAAAAACATTCTAAAAAATGCTTATAATTTACGTAAAAAGCACATTTTCTTATTGAATTTGTCCCTTTTTGAGATACTAGGCCAAAATATTGATTAAATTTTGATTTTTCAACGAACTATATGAAAAGTGTTACCATTAAAATAATTGTATTATGCATAAAGAAATAGTGTTTATTTAATTTGAATTTATTTAAGAGTTATAACTTGATTAAATTGAATTCGATTTCGTTATGGAAAGTTGTATAATATATTCACATTAAACGTAAAACTACTTGATCAAGTAAGTAAATAAATTGATGTTGAAACGTCAGTGAAGTACAAAAATATCCGGTTTAATCTATAACAGAAAAAAAAGCTGCTTCGAAACGATTATTATGCTGATCTTTTCATCTGATTGATTGACTGTTGTTTCTTAGAAGCGTATGTTCTTGTGTATCGTAATGTACAACTGCATAAAAAAATCACACTGAACGCCAATAATTCTGTGACAGTTACGTTAGCATACTGTGATTCATTTGTATTAAATTCATTGCATTCTTGAAGTCGAAGAAAATTTTAATCAGTTTGTTTAATATTACTTACAGATGTTCATAATTGTTCATTCTTCTAACTAAAATAACTTAAATTCTACATATTATTTTCTACATTATTTATATTATAGTTATGTCTTTGTATCAACAAGATCTGTAACATGTGAAGTTTTTGTTAGATATAACTTTAGTAAGATAAGTTTTCATTATTCATTGACCACTTGGTGCTTCTAAGAATACAGTATATACAAATATAGGGTGAGCCATCGGTTAGTTTCATTTCGAAGTGCATGTTATTTCGACAGTTTGCAACACTGGCGCGCTTGACATTAATAGATATGTAGTGTCAAACCTCCGCTGTAAGAAATGGATTCGTTTACCCTTGTCAAGCGCGTCAGTGTTGCAAACTGTCGAAATAACACGCATTTTAAAAAGAAACCAATAGATGGCTCATCCTATATATCTTAACCATAATCTAAAATATAATTTAAGATGTAATATTTTGGGGTTAAGGATGTTGATAGAAGTATTTCCCTCACTACTTTATTGACTGAGCAGTATAGTAATATTCCTAATAGAGATACTGATTATACGAGGGTGGTCTGAAAAGTTTCCGACCTAACAAAGATACATTTTTTTTTTCAGAATTTTATTTTTATTTTTCAACATAGTCTCCTTGTAACTCTACACACTTCTCCCAGCGATGCTCTTATCTCTGTAACCCGTCCAAATAGTACTCGGCGTTTGTCTCTGCAAAATAATAGTTCTCGAAGGTGATTGCCTCTTCATTTGACGAAAATCTCTGTCCTCCGAGCGCAATTTTTAGATGAGGGAACAAAAAGAAGTCGCTTGGGGCTAGATCTGGTGAGTAAGGCGGATGGTCAAGCAGTTCAAACCGAAATTCGTGGATTTTCGCCATGGCAACCGCTGAGGTGTGAGACATGTTTTTGGTCTAACGTGAGCAAACGCGGCACCCAACGCGCGGACAGCTTTCTCATGTCTAAATGTTGATTTAATATGTGACAAACACGTTCTTTTGACATGTTCATAACCTCTGCTATCTCTCTCACTTTAATTCGGCGGTCGTCTAGCACCATTTCGTGAACTTTGGCGATGTTTTCGTAGGTAGTTGCAGTTTTTGGACGTCCCGAACGTTCATCGTCTCCCAAGCTCTTACGGCCACGTTTAAATTCAGCTGCCCAAAATTTCACTGTGGTAAATGATGGTGCAGAGTCCCCATACACAGAATCCAACTCATCTTTGATTTGCGTAGGCGTATTGCCTTTCAAAAACAAATATTTGATGACAGCTCGATACTCGATTTTGTCCATTTTCATAAAAACACTCACATCAACTCACTCAAACGACTGTTACATAACAACTGCGCGTCCAAAATGGCTGAAACTTTGGTGAGTAACTGTCAACAGATGAACAACGAAATTCCCTAGCTTTTATTTACGAGTGTTGCTATCTTCATGTTGAGGTCGGAAACTTTTCAGACCACCCTCGTAGCATATTCTTAACTAATAATAGCAAGCGTAGTAACGCGGAATGAATTTTACTTAATAATTTACTTTATTAATAATCACATCATTATAAAACATGTTTCTGTAGAAGTGCCATAACTGCTTTACACATGTATATTTGATGCACCTAGAGCATTTGTATATATTCTCATCAAATCCTATTTCTTTTATACAAAACTTCAAAAAGATATCTTAATTTTCTTTGATTAAATTGTGAATACCAAATGTTGATATCCAACTGTGTTAATTTTGTTACCGTTAAACAAGTTCGAATTGTGCGTTGGGTATAACGTGTTAATTTGTGAAGAATTCGTTTTGTGATGGATTCGTTCTGGGCAATTTCTTACTGGAAATTGATGCATCTCCAGGACAATTGTGTCGTATAGTGATCCACCGTAAACAATTCAATGACAGCTGACTCTGTAGCAATCAGAGAAAAGGTTCACCAGCTGTAACTGAAACGCCTATTGAAGATACGGGCATACTTTAATTTATATGATTGTTTTGATAAGAACATAAGTATAGTACATTAAATATTTGTTGCGAATAATAACCCTGTTATTAAAATTATTTATTTTTTCGATAAGCAAAATAAAAAAGTTTGAAATTCTAATTTCTTAAATAAAAATGTTAATTGCAGTTTTATTGTTGCGAAACTAACGTATTTTCAAGGTTAATCAATAATAAATGTCTCAGCACATATTGAAATTCACTTCAGTGCACATGTACCTTGTAGGATTAAAATATTTTTGACTTATTTCAGACGGCTAGAGTTAAAATAAGAACTGAAAAATGCTACAACTGAAATAGTAATTTATTTAAGAAAACATTGCATGCAAGAGATGCATTTCTAGACACAGCTGTTTCGTCGCGCGAGGTAGACTTGGGGGCGTCAGCAGGTGTGACGGTGACGGCGACCGACGTCGTATAGGAGAGGGCAATGACGGTAGAGGCTACCTTCGCAACCGCCGCGCCGTTGCGTCGGAAGCGGGGCTACTGTGTGACTTGGCGGCTGATGTCGCCGGACTACCGCACATATTTCTCAGTCTGCTGCATAAACGTACGCAACGGCAGCGCGTCGGTTGTAAATAGATCAGTAACCGAGTGTTTTAAATAAAGCATACAAATGTCTATATACATTCATACACACATATTCTGAACTTGAGCAGTTGCGTATGTGTGTGACGTGCATATTTTCGAATTAACATTATTATCAGTCTGTCTTAAGTACTTATTTACTTATTCTAGTTTCTAGTTCATTATAATTATTACTCATTTATCAATTTACATCTAAGTGGTCTTCTTCTATTTTTAACAAATTCACAAAATATTTCAGTACTTACAATGTGTAAAATGTGTATTAATTCACATTGTTTTAGTCATATTTTTGGTTTTAATACCTACATATAAATAATATTTAGTAATTCGTATTTTTGATTTGAAAATGTTTTCTTTAATTATTTTATGATTTTTGGAATGTCTAATTTAAAGAAAACGCTTTTATAGGGGGTTTAAATATATTTCGTCACAATTCTTCTTCTTCTTCTTCTTCTTCTTCTTCTTCTTCTTCTTCTTCTTCTTCTTCTTCTTCTTCTCTCTTCTTCTTCTTCTTCTTCTTCTTCTTCTTCTTCTTCTTCTTCTTCTTCTTCTTCTTCTTCTTCTTCTTCTTCTTCTTCTTCTTCTTCTTCTTCTTCTTCTTCTTCTTCTTCTTCTTCTTCTTCTTCTTCTTTCTTCTTCTTCTTCTTCTTCTTCTTCTTCTTCTTTTCTTCTTCTTCTTCTTCTTCTTCTTCTTCTTCTTCTTCTTTCTTCTTCTTCTTCTTCTTCTTCTTCTTCTTCTCCTTCTCTTTTCTTCTTCTTCTCTCTTCTTCTTCTTCTTCTTCTTCTTCTTCTTCTTCTTCTCTTTCTCCTTCTGTTTCTTCTTCTTCTTCTTTTTTCTTCTTCTCACTAATTGATTATTTAATTATAACTCAAAGATTGAGTGTTAAACGGCATTAATATCTAAATACCAAAATAAAATTGCTAAAATTTGTTTCAATTAATTACATATTGTAATAAGCAAATAAAACTACTTGCTGCAATGATGCATTTCAAGTAAATATATATTTTTGTTAAGGATATTTTATTAAATTTAAATTTAGAAATGTCATATTTTTATCGGTAATAGTATCCCATGTGGTGACAGAACTTCATTATTTATCTAAACAAAATTTTACGTACTGTCCATCAATTTAAAATAAGTGACTGCAAAAACAACTACAACTAACCAACGCCCACTTCATTTCAAACATAGTAAGTACATAGTTCACAAATTGAACAGGAAGACGAATATATAAATAAATTTAGTGAACTTTCTCGAAATATTGTGTTATGAAAAGACGCAGAACTAATTTTATTTATGTTGGAACTCTAAATGCATCTGTGGCAAAAAAAAAATGTTAATCTCTATTTATATTTAAAATGAAATAAAATTTTACACTTTCCTAAAAAAAAAAAAATTGTACAGTTTTATTTGAAAATAAAACTAGAAACGTTATTTGCAAATCATTTAAAATACATTAGGGTGTAAATGAAAGATTGTAAGTTGCGTGCGCTCAATACCTTCAAAGATCTTTTATTCAGGTGTATCCGTTTTGATATGCGATCTATTAGGCTACAATTACCTAGCCATTTTATTTTTTGATTGTTTGCATGTCTGCTTCGCTTCAAGATTGCAAATTACCAAATGTTCATACTTTGTATTTTACGGGTATACATTTTTTACGGAGCTGAGCTTGAAAATTAGATACTTGTCGGTTCAAGATTCATACATAATATTGAATTATTCATTTTTCTGGCTGAATGTATACGCGTTATTGTAATTTTAAATTAATCGGATGGCTGTTCCGATAATAGCAGTTTAAATTAACATCAAATTTGCCAAATATAGGTTGTATTTATTATTTGCTTATCATACAAAGAGCGTAAATGATCGGTTGCGTGTTTCATTAATTTGAAATTATTTCTATCGTCAATCCTTGTAATAGCTACCACTAAACCGCAAATATGATTACATTACGTATAACACTTATACAATTGATTTTATGAACGAGCATTCTAAATTATGTTATGCACCATATATGTCAAAATTGTTTCTTTATTTTAGAAAATTGAAATTTATATTTTAGTTTTTAAATAATAATAATCATAATTATATTACACATTACAACTAATAGATACCACAGTCAGATAATTTCTATACATTGTGTCAGTGACGTCTAACCAGTTACTAAATAATAAAAGAGAAAGTCATTATTAGATATACATAGGTAATAAATACAAATGGTTTTTGCTTATTAATACATCAACAATTGCTACTACAAGCGAATACTTTTTATCTGATTATCAGTTGGAAAAAATCAAATTAAAATAAATTCGAACTATATACTTCGATCGATAACGATTTCTTTTTAATTAAATCGGCTGCAATAATGTCCATTATTTTATTAACCACGCTACGCTTAACACATTATATTGTTTCTTTAACCCCATTCGTGAGGTTTAAATTGTTTATATCCGATTAGTTAAACGATAGTTACTTCACCTGGTGTTCGGCAATATTTGGAGAGAACAGTGACCATACATAAAAATTGTCTTGAAACAGTTTTAGTGACACTGTTTTTGATACTACAAGGGTATGATACATAAATCCCTAAAATAGTTTTCACGCACCTTTGATTTTGGAATGCCCAAGTTTCACAACCAAACTATAAATTGACATCTGCAAGTTGTTCTTTTGTTTTTTAATTATCCATCCCCTTGTCTCATTAGGGTTCATTATCATTAGATTTGGTGACTTTAGCTAAAAATTAATAGAACATTCCTATTCTTTAAAATGTCATTAAAACAAGAGGAATATAATTAATACGATCAGAACGTTTAATTTTAAATTTATTTACACGTTCATTTGATTGGAAAAGATATAAGTACTACATGATGTTTTCACGTTTCAAGGTCTTGTAGCAGACTGCTGCTGGCATATTTCCTAGGGTTTGCGACCTCTCTCAAAATTTTTGTTAATTTTTACGTTTTACAATTTTAATTCAATATTAAAAGTTATCATCGCGTAGTTTTTATTACAAAATGAAACATTTATATTTGAGAAATCGTTAAAATTAATTAAAATTTCCGATGAACAAATGCAACTTCAATTATCATAATTATTTAACAGACTATAAATTATATATGTCCTGAATATATGAAAATATCTTAATTTTTACTTTCATTTACGAAGTAATAAGTAAGTATTGTAATCACGAAAAAAAAATTGAAATTTTAACGGAAATACACCTTTTGACCTTCCCTAAATCGAGCCTGACTATTTTTGGAATGACGTATGTGTGTGTGTGTGTGTCTGTGGGTCTGCGTGCGCTCTACAGCCTACACCGTTGAAGATAAAATTATGAAACTTTAAACTTAAGATTTGTATATGCCTGGGGTGAAAACCTCCTATTTTTTAAAAGCATATTCAAACCGGAAGTGCATGTTTACTTAAGACTTTTTTTGCAATTTCTGCAATATCTCTGAAACGGCTATACTTGCAGTAAAAATAGTTAGAATAACATTGAAAGATATTAGTATTCTGCGCAACTTTTGTTTGAAACATTTCTTCAAAAAGTGTACCAGTTACAAGATCTTATCTTATTGATATTGCCATAGTTACGTAGATATGGGAAATTATATATAATACATCGCAGCTACTATGCATGTCAATTGTTTTAAATATTCAAGTATTTTGACAGTTAACATTTATTGTCAGTGTCATAAATAAGTTTAGTGAAAAAACGTTACAAAGGTTAGTAAATAATTTAAAATATTATATGAAAATATTTTGTAAGGTTTAAAGTTCATTTGAAAACTAAACAATGTCCGGCCATAATAATTTTAATAATGTGTAATGAATAATTATATTTTCTTTATATTACTATAGAATCGAACATATTAAATGTAAAATACATATGTTTTTTTAGAAATCTGACAATAATCTAACTTTACCACAATTTTACTGGACATAATGAATGAAAATATTTTCTTTTAAATTTAAACATTTATATTTTAATTTATATACTATCAAATCAAAATATACTGACTACGTAAAAGAAAGTTTAGGGCCAATACATGGCCGATGTTTTTATTTATTTTTCATTCCTAAGACACAAATTACGCACCTTTACAATATTTACCAAGCGAATACTTATTTTTTATATAGTTTATCAACTTAGTTATTCGAAAGAATAACTAGACATTTCATAAATTACCTGGATAAAGTATGAAATAAAATTCTGAAATGACTCGCAATTATACAGAATATCTAGTTATTCTATAAAATAACTTACGTAAATACAATCGAGATAGCGTATTTAATCTATAAATACTATAAAAACTTCTCGAAGTAATATATCATTATTAAAATGCAAAACGACGTATTTCATAACCCTCCCAATATATGATATATACTTTCATTTGTAATATATTCAATCGATAAACTATGTCGTGTTTCAATACATCGATGTATGTATGTATGTACATACATGACTTTGCCAATCCATTTAAAATAGAACAAAAACTGCTAGTTTATTATTTGACAATATCTCAATTATCTTTTGGCCCCCTTATATGAAATGCATGTCATTTTTTTCCTTGACAGCTAACTTGAATGATAAATTATAATCCTACTACAGTCGCTGACTGAATCACTCATTAAAACTGTCATAAGAATACAACAGTAGCTCTAATTTTTTTGATGACTTTATCCTAAAGATAGTTTTAACATACTTAAGGACGAGTTAACCTATTTTGAAATACAGTCACGTCTTTTTGCGGTATTTTACTATAATTTATTAAAATATAGGAATTGTAGTTAGGTCATTTATCTTTACCAGCAATCGTAACACGATATTTGGTAAATAAAAACGAAGACTCAACTCTCCAATACGTATCCGCAACTAACAGAATTATGGACTGGTAGTTCAATGTTCAAAATAAATAAAACTTCTTACTTTTTTTTAGAAAATTTAAAACTAATTCGCACCAAACATTTTATTTCCAATAAAGCTTATTTCAGCTAACAATAATTAAACACTTGTTTATACAGGTTTATTTAACAAATAAAAATATTAAATTAATTATTCCTCCAAGATGCTGGGAGTAGGTACCACAATAAATTTTCGTTTACCAATTTATAAATGTTTACGTTCAATGAACTTGAATAAAATAAATTTTTAATTAATTCGTTTTAAAATTTTATTAGCAAAAATATAAAAAAAGATGTTTTTTGTATAACTAACTAATAATGGATTAACCAAATTAGCAGTATTCTATAATACAAATATATCTCCATATACTTTAGTTGTCTCACATGCGCATACCTATATCACTTTACGACAGACAAACAATACAATTGAAATATAATCTGCACATTCTCTCCACAACATTTCACTTACAGATAACAACTTGAAAGGTCCATTTATATTAAAAGCGGCAATAGGATATCAGCAAGTAGGCGTTGGAAAAGAAATAAGTACAAAATCACACATACAAGCGAATGCAATCTTAATCATATGCAACAAAGTTGATCAGATGAGTGGGTGAAGAATATAAGCATATTCAGATAAAATGAGGACCCCCTAAGTTGTGCGTTGACATCGTAAGAAGACAACAAGACCACATAGAATGTTTTCACATATATTTAAAGAAATGCTTAATTATAATAACAGTTTCAATTAAGTATGTAAAAGTGTAAATATATTTTATACCTTACACGTATGAATTACCCATTCATATATTTCAATTCAATCGAACACATGTTCAGTATTTGTTTTGTGTAGCAACTTCCAGAAGCATAAATCACTAGACAATAAATATACATGAAGATTTAAGCCTACTCCATGTGTTGTTGTGGGTGTAGTTGAATCGAAAATAAGTATTAAATCTTTAACGAACGAAAAAAATCTATCACATGTCCTGATTCAAATCCAATAATCTGGCGTTGGTGTAACGTCGCATTCATGTAATCAAGATTTATGTAAATCATATTTCAATTTACGTTACCTATGACCTGTTGCTAATTTCGTATTGAATACCACGAGATAGTAGTTATCTGTGTAAGTATGACATAAAAATCACAATTTATGAGGTGTACCTACGTTTTGAGGATATTGAAAAAATTTACTTACTTCATACGAGAATTTATGTTAAATTTATACGTTTTGCTTAAAATTTATGATAATTTTGTTGATTGGCGACATGGAAAATGATTATATTCATATTATTACGAATTAGTGTTTACATATTTATCATTTCATTGAACCTCATACGAGTGGGATTTAACATATTATTTTCATAAAAATAAACTTTATTTTATGAATATTAAATCTTTTTAAACTATAAACGTTAACACTCATATTTATAATTATATTTAATTGTTATTGAAACTATTAGTTCCTTCTGTTCTACAAATATTTTGTGGCTTAAGTTCTGTCCCATAATTGTCTTAACGTAACTTTGAGAAGGAGCATCATAATTATTTATATAAATGTGCTATTTTACCTTGTCCACTAATTTATTTTATTCCTCAGTAGAATGAATCTAGAATGTTCTATATTTGATTATATTAAATATATCTGTTTAAATAGAAAGTATGAAGAATTTTGAAGGAAGGAAAAGAAGTTTGTAAAGGTAGAGTTGAATGGCGAAAGATTGTCAACATGTGAAAGAGTTTTCTGCTACCACATTTGATGGGAATAGGCATGAAGTTATGTATGTATGTATGTACATACTTGTATGAAAAAATATTAAAATATATATTAAATATTTGGGTAAATAAAACTATACATATCACAATTTTACAAAGTAAAAATGTTACTATAGGTATAAGATAAAATGTCAATACTAATTAAAGTCACCTACGATTGCATTTAA
>JADQWA010000792.1:0-19481 GCA_018344505.1 Nebria ingens riversi
CGTTGGTGAAACCGGGCATTAGTGCGCTAAAGCTTGAATAAATGTATGAGAAACTCGAGCTTGAACATGGGCTCGGGCTTTTACCAATTTCGAAAGGATCAAAAACACGATCTCTTTCTTGTTAAAAAGCTTGCGTTTTGACACGAATTGTATTTTCATATTTAAAATTAATTTTCTGTTGTGTTTAGTTTCTACGTATGGTGTGCTTACTGTTATTAGCATAAGCCGTTAATCAAAATTCTCTTCAATAATTGAAAGAAATTGCTAAGTAAAATAAATGAAATTTTAATTATTTTAATAATATAGGTGGACCGTCTGTTTTTGAAATGCATGTTATTTCTACAGTTTGCAATACTGACGCGCTTGGCATTGATAGATATGTAGCATCAAATCTCCGCTGTAAAGATGTATCCAATCTCAAGCACGTCAGTGTTACAAACTGTCGAAATAACACGCTCTTCAAAAGAAAGCCAACATATGACTTACCTTATATATCCATGTAAGGCTTTGAACAGTTAAATAATTGCTTCGGATAAATGTGTTCGTACATTGATAAAAGTTCAAATATAACTCCCTGTATAGTAATGGAATTTTGATTTTATTTTAGAGGAAATACAAATTTGTTGTAGATTACAAAAATTTTACACTGAATAATAAATTAAGAAAGTAAATTAATTCAACCTGAAGTATGTACACATTTTTCTACATCCTTAATGACAATTTGCCCTTCATTTATAGTATTGATTTGATTGTTATTGACACAAGTTGCTAGGTCGCCTAGTACTTCCTTTGCTATAGTTTTGACTTCACTAACTCCATTTAAAACATCATTATGTAATGCCGATACTTTTTGTATAATTGGTTGAATTTCTTTCTCCAAACACTTTGCAAATCCAACTGGATTCAGCTGAGTACAGTTCAAAATAATATTAAGTATATCGTCTTTTATATTCGTCGCTTTGTCAACTAAATTATCCTTTATAACATCAATCTCTTGAACTTGGGTATTTGCATTACTCAAGCACATGGCCGATGCAGCTTCAGCCCTTTGAATCAAATTGTTAACGTTTTTGTTCGCAGGATCGACACATTTTTTACCGGCATCACCAGCTTCGTCTAAGAGTTTAGCAATTTCTGCCTTAAGTTGCTTGGCAAGCGATTTTATGTTAAAATGAGCGATAGTTTCTCGAATTTTCTTGGTGATTATATCAGTAATATTTGGCCAATCTTTCATCATATCTTGTACTTCAGCGATTATTGATTGAATAAATTTCATGATATCAGTAAGGCCACGATTAGGTGAATGGGCTGTTATTGTACGGGACTGAAATTATTTTAAAAAAAACTATGTTATTAAAAATATTTTTTACTAATCAAATAGATATTTTTAGGTCTGAATAATAGGTATAGTTAAATGAGTTTTAAATGTATTTACTTGAGTAATTCCAGCACAGGTTCTCAACTCAGCAAGAACACTATTAGTTTTTAGAAGCAATTCACTTTTAACTTTGGTCAGACAGGTATTCAAATTTATAAGATCTTCTCTAATAATTTCTTTCATTCTATCCATAGTTTCCTTAATCTCTTTCTCCAAGTTATCAATCCTGTTCTGGAGCCCGCTAACTTCTTTCCGAACACATTTGATGACCCCTTCAATGTAAGATCCATTTTCATTGATACAAGCCTGAACAGCGAGGGCCATATCTGCTATCAAATTATTAGCATGCCCCAGTAGCACTTGCATTTGAGTTTGGAGTAGTGGTATAGTCATTTTGGAAGTTGACACACATTTAGATGCATCATTTTGGGTTTCTTGGACGGTGAGGCCAATTTGATTCCAAGCATTCTCCGCGCAATGTTTCGCTTGAATACCTCCATCGGCGATATATTTCTCGATAATTGCATTCACTTCATTGATGACTTCTAATATACCGACTTTGATTTCTGTTTTTTGAATGCTATTGATTAGGTCTTGGATTAGTTGTTGGAAGTGGAATGCGATATCTGTGACTAGTTGCTCTACATTTTCGGTTAGTTCTGTTATAATTTGAATCGCTTCTTCAATTCCACGTTGGTTACCGTGTCCAATAGAAGCTGCTTGAGTTCCCTAAATACAAATTCTTATTATTAAATGCCTATATTTCCCACAACATACTACTTTAACTCTTGCAGGGATAAGATTTTTTAAAGAAAAAGTACCTTCCAGAGTCTGAGTTAAAATTTGTAAGTAATTTTTCCATTTCACCAGCACAGCGGTACACAAACTAAACTTTCAGTCAGAAGCAGAAAAAAAAATTAAATGGTAATACATATTTTATACTACAGAGCCGTAACTGTAAACATTAATTAGTCAAAAACTATACCATAGCTTTTAGGCACTTAAAACTTGGCATATACATGCAATAACATTATATTATAGGTAAAATAAGTTATTACAGTTTCATGTGACCCTGAAAGAAAAATGCTTGCAATCACTAGATTTATAGGTTGTTCGCTCAAAGTGCTTGTTTTATGTTTGAAATAAATCGGAAATTTTGAAAGTCAGGTGATGGGTAAGGCCCAGGTTTAGCTAATGCGTTTCGCTGAAAATATCGTTATTTACAGGTGAACCACTTTTCATAATTCGCTATGAAAGCTGGCTTTACCTTGAATAACTTACTATCGTTGAAGGTTTTTTTCGATTTTGGTATAATTGTTTTAAAATTTTGTATATTTTGAATAATAAAGCTATATTTTAAAATTATTATTATTATTATATATATATATATATATATATATATATATATATATATATATATTAAATCAGCAAATATCGTCATTTCATGCATTTGTGAGTTTTACTGTTTGGTTTTATTAGCGTGTAAACAAAGCACGAAATTTGGTTTTTAGTGAAGACATTTTGGTATTAATAAATTATTTATATTACGATGTATTCATTTAACTAATCTGTCCTTTCGTAAATTATATACAAAAGGATATGATAAAAAAAATATTTATATATTTATATCAATTTGAAATTGTTCGTTTTCATGGGATTTTACATTTTTGATACGGAGATCGGAATTGTGTCAGAAATATCGTCAACAATGTAGTGGTGGATTCTCTTGACTGGTTATGTATGAAAAAGGAAAAATTCTTGGTAATGCAGTCAATTATTTCAGCGCTCAACGTTTCGGAATCACAAATAACTTCATCGGGAGTTTGAATTGCGAATAATAATGAAAAAGTTACAGATGAATATGGATGGTCAATATTTAAGAAACATTACAACTAAGATACTTAATTTAGCATTTTATAATAGATATACCTATACATATATATATATATATATATATATATATATATATATATATATATATATTTAATATTGACGATCCTTGATCATTTGTAATTTTATTTATTATTAACTATTCAAACTCTTGATCAAGGCATTTGTGATGCGGAAACGTTGAACGCTGAATACATAATTCATATAATTGACTGCATTTTCAAGAAGTTTTTCTAATTCATAGGCAAGAAAGTCTAAAAGTTCTTACGTCGCAGTAACTTTATTTTTTGAAAAAGTTTTAACTCACTGAATTAATAAAATATAAATTACCTGATAAGCGACTACCGCCAAAACAAGAACAAGTATAAATTTCATCATCTAGCACTGATTATGGAATCACAGTGACAAATCATCTCGCAATGCGTATCATTTTTATACTTTTATTAAAATATGCTTATCGTATCTCTAAGATGTACTATCACTAAAATAGAAAAACATTTTTAATCTCTTATATCATTTTTGATATGGATAATGAATGTTAGAAATACTCATACAAAAAACAACAAAATAATCTATTTTTAATTTCGATTATAAATATTAGAAAATTTAAACATTCATTTTCTAATCATTATTTTTGATATCATTCTTATTTAATATATTGTCTTATACACGCACAAAATTCATCACACTAGTTTAATATGACCTTAAGGGCACACGCGGTTTCATGATAAATTAGACACGATAAATTCATGTTAAATTTAGGGATTATTAATTCAACTATACACAATATTTTTAAATTACATACTAACACTACGTATAATATTTCTAAGCTTTAATACGGAACTAACCAAAAAAAATTCCACTAGTCTACTTCTTCAAAATACTGAAAAAAACAATGCATTGCCCCAAGTAGTATCCCTAAACGGAAAATTTTAATTTTTTATATATATCGTACAAGGGTGGTTCGAAAAGTTCTCAGCCTGATACAGAGATAGCGCAATTATGACTAAATGACTATGATCCTTTAGATGGCGTGCTGCTGACGTTTCAGATGCATGCGTTTAGTTGCTTGTTTGTGGCGATCGAGTAAAACAAACAAGGGGTGGGATTCCGTAATTCATAACAACTCTAAATAACCGTTGCTCTTGCTACGTACCAACTTCAACTCATTATTAGTATTCTGTAAGCTCTTATCAATTCTAAATAACAATTGCACATGTTATTTTGCACTTGATAAATATCAATTGCAAATCTCTGGCTGTTACGGCTGTCATATTTGATTTAATGCAATTGTTATTACAATTTTTGGTTTAAAAAAGTAAGTATGCATATTTTAAATATAAAACATCGGCCATGTATTGGCCCTAAACTTACTTTTACGTAGGCAGTATATTTTGATTTGATAGAATATAAATTAAAATATAAAATGTTAAAATTTAACAGAAAATATTTTCATTCATTATGTCCAGTAAAACTGTAAAGTTAGATTATTGTCAGATTTCTAATAAAACATGTATTTTAGATTTAAAATGTTCGATTCTATACAGAAAATATAATTATTCATTACACATTATTAAAAATTATTTTGACCGGACATTTATATTTATATATATATATTTAAATTATTTACTAACCTATGTAACGCTTTTTCACTAAACTTATTTGTAACACTGACAATAAATGTTAAATGTCAAAATATTTGAATATTTAAAATAATTGACATGCATAGTAGATGCGATTTATTATATATAATTTCCCATACCTACGTAACTATGGCAATATCAATAAGATAAGATCTTGCAAGTGGTACTTTTTGAAGAAATGTTTCAAACAAAAGTTGTGCAGAATACTAATATCTTTGAATGTTAATGTAACTATATTTATTGTAAGTACAGCCGTTTCGGAGATATTGCAGAAATTGCAAAAAAAATGTCTTAAGTAAACATGCACTTCCGGTTTGAATATGCTTTTCAAAAATAAGAGGTTTTCGCCCCAGGCATATACAAATCTTAAGTTTAAAGTTTCATAATTTTATCTTCAAACAGTGTAGGTTGTACAGCGCATACACACAGACACACACACACACACACACACACAGAGACGTCATTCCGAAAATAGACTCGATTCAGGAAAGGTCAACAAGTGTATTTCCCTTAAAATTTTCAAACAAAAGTTGTTCAAATCATTAATATCTTTAACTTTAATTATAACTATTTTACTGTAAGTGCAGCCGTTTCGAAAATATGCAAAAAGTGTCTCAAGTAAACATGCACTTCCGGTTTGAATATGCTTTTCAAAAATAGGAGGTTTTCCTCCAGGCATATACAAATCTTAAATTTAAAGTTTCATAATTTTATCTTTAACGGTGTAGGTTGTAGACCGCACCCAGCCACACACACACACCCCACACACACACACAGACGTCATTCCAAAAAAACATCGGCCATGTATTGGCCCTAAACTTTCTTTTACGTAGTCAGTATATTTAGATTTGATAGTATATAAATAAAAATATAAAATGTTAAAATTTCAAGAAAATATTTTCATTCATTGTCCAATAAAAGTGTAAAGTTAGTTTATTGTCAGATTTCCAAAGAAAACATATGTATTTCAGATTTTAAATGTTGGATTTTATAGTAGTATAAAGAAAATATTATTATTCATTACATATTATTAAAAATTATTATGGCCGGGCATTCTTTAGTTTTCAAATTACTTTAAACCAGAGAAAATATTTATATATAATATTTTAAATTATTTACTAACCTTTGTAACGCTTTTTCACTAAACTTATTTGTAACACTGACAATAAATGTTAAATGTCAAAATATTTGAATATTTAAAACAATTGACATGCATAGTAGATGCGATTTATTATATATAATTTCCATACCTACGTAACTATGGCAATATCAATAAGATAAGATCTTGTAACTGGTACTTTTTGAAGAAATGTTTCAAACAAAAGTTGTGCACAATACTAATATCTTTGAATGTTAATGTAACTATATTTATTGTAAGTACAGCCGTTTCGGAGATATTGCAGAAATTACAAAAAAGACTCAAGTAAAACATGCATTTCCGGTTTAAATATGCTTTTCAAAAATAGGAGGTTTTCCTCTTAGGCAGTTACAAATCTTAAGTTTAAAGTTTCATAATTTTATCTTTAACGGTGTAGGCTGTAGAGCGCACACAGCCACACACACACACAGACGTCATTCCAAAAATAGTCAGACTCGATTCAGGGAAGGTCAAAAGGTGTATTTCCGTAAAAATTTCGAGAAATTTTTTTTTCGTGATTACAATACTTACTTATACTTCGTAAAAGAAAGTAATTATTATGGCCGGGCATTTCTTAGGTTTCAAATTAACTTTAAACCAGAGAAAATATTTATATATAATATTTTAAATTATTTATTAAACTTTGTAACGTTTTTCACTAAACTTATTTGTGTACCTTTTGACCTTCCCTGAATCGAGTCTGACTATTTTTGGAATGACGTCTGTGTGTGTGTCTGTGATTCTGTATGCTCTCTACAGCCTGCACCGTTGAAGATAAAATTATGACACTTTAAACTTAAGATTTGTATATGCCTGGGAGAAAAACCTCTTATTTTTGAAAACCATATTGAAACCGGAAGTGCGTGTTTACTTGAGACACTTTTTGCATATCTTCGAAACGGCTGCACTTACAGTAAAATAGTTATAATTAAAGTTAAAGATATTAATGATTTGAACAACTTTTGTTTGAAACAGTTCTTCAAAAAGTGTACCAGTTACGAGAAAATTGTTATTATCCTATTTATATTGCCATTGTTACATAGGTATGGAAAATTATTTTTAATAAATCGTATCTACTATGCATGTCAACTGTTTTAAATATTCAAATATTTTGACATTTAACATTTATTGTCAGTGTCACAAATAAGTTTAGTGAAAAAGCGTTACAAAGGTTAGTAAATAATTTAAAATATTATATATAAATATACATGTCCGGCCATAATAGTTTTTAATAATGTGTAATGAATAATTATATTTTCTTTATATTACTATAGAATCGAACATTTTAAATCTAAAATACATATGATTTTTTAGAAATCTGACAATAATCTAACTTTACCACAATTTTACTGGACATAATGAATGAAAATATTTTCTTTTAAATTTAAACATTTTATATTTTAATTTATATACTATCAAATCAAAATATACTGACTACGTAAAAGAAAGTTTAGGGCCAATACATGGCCGATGTATTTTTGTCATTTGCAAGGCTCGATGTTTTAGCGAGCTTGATGGTTCACCTTAAATATACTTTTCAAAAATAAGAGGTGAACATCTTACCATATACAAGTCTTAAGGTGGATACAAACCGTGTATTTTATGTACTTTTAAAAAGCGATATTTTTTATGAGAATTTTAAAAATACTTATACAAGGCACATAGTGATTTGGTGCACTCTTCGAATCCTTGCGCAAAGGAATACCCTTTACAGGAGTTATTTAATTCAGGCACACATGTGGTGTATATTACTAGTTAAATCCAATAAGCAAATGACTAATTTTTGTTATTTTAAATAAAATATAACATTTTCGTATCTTCATTTTACAATATTACAGAAAAACAAATTGAACTCATCACATGAAAGTTTGAACTAAAATAAATTCATTTAATTTCGGTTTATGTTTACGTCACTAAACAACAGACAACAATTTAAATATATTGTGACATAAATCGCGGCGAAAATATACTAAATCTACAATCATATGTTAATCTATTTGGACAACCGTATATCAGTGTACAGATGTGTTTTGTTTGAAATAAAAGGAAATGCATACATATTATATGATAACTATAATTTATTTAAATAAATATCTATTAACATCTTTTATGGATTAAGTTCCTCAACACATTTCTTGAAATCAGCAATGATGGCATTTTCCTTGGCAGTAACATCAGTTTGAATTTTGGTAGTACATGCAGAGACATCATCTAATAAAGTTTGAGCTTTTTCGGCCACATCTTCTACTTGAGCGATCATATTCTCAATTTTAGCTGTAACTTCTTTCACTTGTTTTTCTAGACATTTAACCAAACCAGCTGGATTCAATTTGTTGTCTTCAACGCATTTCGCAGCGCGTGCTTTGATGTCATCGATCATACCTTGAGCTTCAGCTATCAGGGGCAGTACCTCTTTGAGTAAAGCTGCTGATTCTTTAGCGGCTGTATCCGTACAGGCTTGAACTTGCTCGGTGGTTTCAGCTACTAAATTAGCAACAGCGTCTTTTTCGGCGGCAATACAATGCATGGCTGATGGAATATCAGCACCAGCTTGTTCCAAAATTTCTTTGATCTGAGCTTCGATGTCAGCGATTATTTTAGGGATGTCAATTCCACCAATTATTTCTGAGATTTTGTCTTTTAAGTTAGCGATAATATCTCCAATTTTAGCTATAGCGGTTTTGATTTTAGCGATGAGTTCATCAATAGATTCCTTGATACCATCGAGTTCACGGTGTTCATTGGAGCCATGGTAGCTAGCAGCCTATGATAGAATAAATTCAAATTTAATTTATATTTAATAAGAGCACAAGTATCAGCTAAGAATGCTTTTCTTAGTTCCGTATCGCTAAAGCCTTAAGTAGATGTAAATAAATTTTGGTCATTATTTTCATCAAATCAAATAGGTTGCGGAATAAAATTAAAGTTACTGTCTAATCATTAAAATTACGAAATTAATGACACAGCATTTAATTTAAAGATCTTTTTAGTACCAGAGAAGTTTGTGTTTTATTTTTGTTAGATCTCGGGTTATATATTAGTATAACTAAATAATAATTATCCAATAAAAATGTCATAAATATAAATATTTTTTTAATTTGGATGCAATTTATTTATGAAATTTAATGTGAGTAAAACTGTGATTTGAGTTGCTTTCGTGAACTGACCACATATATGTGTTTTACACAAATATGCAAAACTAATTTATTTTGTAATAGGTACTGTTTTTTGTTTTACTAGTAAAATAAATTCATTTTCTTTTATCAGATATTGATCTATTTTCTGAGATGGTGTTGTAACAGATAATTATTTAGCAATATTAGAAAATATCTAATGTAGGTATTTTAGACCAGAAAATGAATTCGCGGTATTAGATTTTCATTTTCTAATACTAGAAATTCAGTATTGAATTAGTGGTACCGATAAATTCTGCCATCAAAGAGCTGTGTAAATAGTACTAGTGCACTGTAAAGTTCACGACCCATATTTAGATGACTTTTAGTAAGACTACTTTAGAAGATGTATTCCTTAGAATTATGATATATTTCTTAAGTTGTTCGTAAATAAAAATTCTGAATATATGCGTAAGTATTAAATAGAACTATCAACTCATGAAAAGTAGCATTATCCGGTACCGGAAGTTCATGTTCTAGTATAAGTAATTCATTCGCATTTATAAATTATGCTCAGTTGGACCATTGTTAAAGCGATAAGAGAGCAAGATTTGAGTATTAAGAACATATCATAATTATTCAATATTCCTTGGTCAAAATTTAAGTGACGAATTAAGTACCTACAACTGTATCCGAAAAACATTTCGACCGCTATCAGTCATAGATATTTAGGCAGTAATATGAAAAGATAATAATGCTGCATATTGAAAATGATGCAGATATTTGGCTTTTTACCAACAGTAAACACAGTTCATACAACAAGCAAACTTTAATATAAAACACAACTTCAAAACGAAAACTGTAGTGAGATAGATAAAAACATAAAGTTTTTTACCACTTACAGGACAAATTTTCAATAATTATTTTCAATTTAGTCTTTTATATTTTGAAGCATAATTTTGCGCTGGTTAATTGTTGGTTTAAATTGAAATAACGAGTTTTAAAAAGAATGATAAACTTTAATTTTATAAATAATTTATAAATACCTGGCTGAGGCTGACGGCAACTAACAGAACGAATAAGAATTTTCCAAACATTGTTGTTAAAGCACAATATAGAACTCTACTGTAACGAAGCGCACTAATGCGTTTTGTAATATATACCCATATTAACAATGTAATCAGTTGTAGAATTTTTAATAATTATTTATATTTTAGATATTTCCACTTGTAAATTTTTATTTCGATAATTGCAAATTAAACATGAAAGTTAAAGATATTGCAAATTATCAATTAGATATGGCATTTTTAAGGCAGTGATTTATTAATAATTGATTAAATTCAGCATTAGAATTATTTTTAATACAAACATCTGGAGTGTCTTGCACTCGGTTTTCTTATACGTAGTAGTTATATTTTGTTTAGATAGGAAGGATATTAAAATACAAAGTTTAAACCTTCAAGAAAATATAATTATTCATTACGGTATATTAGAAACAGTTATGGTCGGATGGTTTTTAATTTTCAAATGAAATTAAAACCTACTAACAAAATCTTTATATATAATATTGGTAATATTTTACTAATGTTTGAAACACTTTTTCACTAAATCTACTTGTGACAATAAATATTATATATCAAATAATTTAGGTAAACTTTATATTCTTGTTAAGCAATTGACAGGCATAGTTGATACAATATATTAAATATAATTTTCCATATCTACGTAACTATGGCAACACAAATAAAATATTTAAGAATTTCAGTAGCAATTTTCTTGTAACTGGTTTATTTTCTGAAAAACATATTTCAAACAATATTTGTGTGAAATATCTTTCATTTGAATTGTAACTATTTTAATTGTAAGTGCAGTCGTTTCGAAGATATAGCAGAAATCGAAAACAATTATAGAAGTAAACATGCAATGCCGGTTTGATTATTGTTTTCAAAAATAAAAGGTTATCTTACCAGTCATACAAATCCTAAGTTTCATGTTTTATCTTTTAATCTTCAATAGTTTTGGCTGTAGAGTATTTACACGCACACACGTCATTTCGAAAAAAGTCAAACTCGAGCCAAGGAAGGTTGCAAGGTGTATTTCCATTATAGTCTCAAGTTCGAAAATGTTTATAGTTGCTACACTTTCTTATATATTCTTTTAAGAAAATAAAATTGTAATTCAGGTATGCCTTCATCTATGTCTGACAGTAATATTACTTACAGAAATGGTTCTAATATTGTTGAGGCTTTTGATAGCTTCTTTGAAAGTGTCTATCTATCTGAGTCGTCAAACTCCAACAATACCAACACGTTGACTAATTACAATAATATATGTAATATAACTAATGTTACTTATAAAGATTCGTCCAATGCTCCAGACAACATACTTATTCTATTCAGAAGAACTTTTCAAATAATACGAGTATTTATTGACGCATATAGGATGGGCCATCTGTTAGCTTCTTTTTTGAAGTGCGCGTTATTTCGACAGTTTGCAACACTGACGCACTTGTTAATGATAGATATATATATATATATATTTTTATAAATATGAGTATTATAAAATTTATCATATTCCATTTACACTTAAATATCGTGAACTAAATTTAATCTAGCATCTCTAGAAATTAGACGTACTAAAAAATATTTTTTTAAAATAAAAAATTGTAAATAATGTCGTAGAAGCCTCACAATTGCTTAATTTTTTACACTTTCATAGACGTACTTGCTTAACTAGACAAAATTCAATGTGCTGTAATTATAATAAAGTCTGTTGGCATCTCGATTTTGCAAACAAATTTTCTGTTTTTGTCAGAAAATATTACAATGTTATTCAAAATTTCTTATTTATACTGATAAAAGTAATTTACATAAAACATTTAATAAATATAATTTACTGTTCTGCTATTGTATTTCTCATGTTATATATTATGTATTAAATTAGATTTATATTCTATTGGGATATTATTATATGCCTTTCTGTGTGGATAATGGATATAACTGAGTTGTAATGTACTTTTATACAAAATACGCAGAATAAATATATAAAATGAGTATGTTATGAACAAAGGTCTATATATATTATCATTTGTATTCTGAAGATAATAATCTTCATATTATTTATAAGATAAATAAATATAAAGTTCATTTCATTGCAATTGCAAAAATAATTGTTGTATTAAAACATTATCAGTGAACCGCACTGGACTTTGTTATACGTAGTAGATATAATTCGTTTAAATGGGAAGGATATTTAAATACAAAATTTGAAATTCAAGAAACTATAATTATTCATTATGCTTTATTATAAATTATTATGGCCGAAAAGTAAACACATCTATCACTTTTTTAAGAAACTTTTCAAACATTTTTTTTATTAAATATTTATATATAAACATATACACGAGGGAGGTTCGGAAAGTTTTCAGCCTGATAAAGAAAACACAAGATTTTTGAACACTTTTATTTTCAACGCAGTCACCTTGCAATGTAATACATTTAGACCAACGGCGGAATCGCGTTTAAATAAGTCACACTCTAGAGAAGTGTTCATTCGAATGCGTTTTTGGTCGACTGTTAAAAAACGCGGCAAATGACAAAACTTATTTGTTTTACTCGGCTTTACTCGGTCGCCATAAACAAGGAACTAAACGCACGCGTCTGAAACTTCGCAGCACGCCATCTAATGGATCATACTTGACAAATATCATAGTCATCTGGTCATACTTGAATCTTCTAATTTCAAAACCCGACAAATCCACTTTGTATGATAATTGAGATAGCCATTACATTAAATTCTAAATTCTCTATCGCGACATCTACAACAGTAACAAAATATTTAGTATCAAATCCCGCTAGATTATATGAAAAAACAATTACAAACTATGGGTTTATTTTCAAAACCCGACAAATTTCAACTGGTCATTTCTATATTTCATATCAAACACCGATAAATTCGTGGCGACCAATGAGAGTGTACAATACGATCATGTGTCAACTATTACTGTCATGCTAGTTTAGTCAGCTTGTTTCGAAAGTATTTGTGTTTGGTGTTTTTAATGTGTTTTTGCTATTTTTCTCAATACAAATTACTATTTTTCATTTTACGTATGGCTAATAAAATTGAAAAAGTGCCTTCTGAATTGGCAATATGTTTGTACCTTTTCTTAGTCAGAATGATATATTTGTTTATTTTATTAAATAAAAATGTGTTTTGACTAATAAACTGCTTATTCATTTAATAATATCGCTATTGTTTGTTTTAAAATCCGCCAAATATCTTCCTGTATGTTTCAAAACCCGACAAATCGTATAATGCGTTTCAAAACCCGACAAGTGCATATTAAAATGTTGTATAAAATCTATGTATATTTAAAATATTAACTTATTTCGTTGTTTTCTATTTAAGAATAGTATTTTGAATTATCTTGTAACCATTTTTCTACAAAAAAAAAGCTATTATAAATATATTAAATCGTTTATTGTGTTTTACTCAAAATGAACCTGAGAGGATTTGTCGGGTTTTGAAACTAGAGGATTCACTTGCGCTATCTCTGTGTCATGCCGAGAACTTGCCGAACCATCCTCGTACGTATGCGTATTAAATCAAGCACCACCTTATCTACACCAATATAATTGGTAACACATTATGGAGAGAAATAAAGATATATTTTTTCCAAATACAAACGTTAAATTGCAAAGAATAATTTTATATTGTATCGGGGAAAAATAGATAATCGCGTACTTACAGAAACACTACCGAATGCTTTAGCACAACCTCAAAAGAGAGCCGAGGCTCTTCTAGCAAGATATTCTGTTACTGAATTTTATTTTATTTCACGTATTATTGTAATAATATTTTAATTCTTTTTAAAAGTTGGATTGTCCAACTCACTTCATGATGTTATATACTTAGTTAATGTGAGCTGAAACTTGCTATAATCTAGATAGACCAACAATGTCTTATCAAATTTTAAAAAAATGATGATGTTACTATTTAATAGCTGTGTTAGTATGTATTTCAACTTTAAATATAAATGATAATAATGTGTTAATACATACATACATAACTTAATGGCTATTCCCAACATGTGGGGTGGTAGAAAACCCTTTACATTCTCATCTTCACAATCTTTCGCCATTCAATTATATCGGTTCCCACTTCTTTCGCTTCATTCGCATTCATCAGATTCTTCATACATGCTCTTCTATTTCGCTAGCTCACAACTTTCCTTTCGTGCAACTCATTCTCAATCAAATTCATCCACTTACTCCGAGGACGACTCCGCATTCTCACACCATTCATCTCGCCCACGTACATCTTTTTAGCTCGCCGTACGTAGTACCGAAGAGCTTAAGTGTTTGTCAGCATAATTAGTCTGTAACATTCTCGGATTCAAAAATTTCCCTAGCAAAAAGTTCGTCATTTATCGCCTTGATGACGAAAATGTAAATATCTCAAATACTTGGTAACATGTTGGTCGCTCGCACGCTAGTTGTAAGATCAACCATCCTCATCTCTTCTCCTCTGAAGATACTAAACCGATGTCAGCCAAATTTAGCACTCATATTATGTAGAGCCCTAATTACATCCGGTCGTAAATTAAATCCAAACAGAGCCGTACTTCAGGGGATATTGGGCCCGCAAAAAAAAATTTACACCTTAAAAAGCACTTAGAAAAATAATAGTTAGTTTGTTAATCTTTCATTCGACATTCTTTCAACATGACCATACCACATCATTTGACTCTCACCTATTCTACGTACGACATTTTTGACAATATCGCACTACTCGTACACCCACGTATTAAATAAGTTTATAAATCAATTTCCACTAATATGTTAATTAAACTTTAAATCAAAACACAAAACAAACCAACTGCCGTGATTTGCACTGGACTTTCTTATACAGAGTAGTTATATACACTATTGATCATAAATCTTATATGCAATAACTAGCCACCTAACATCTCGCAACCAGCAGTGCATTATTTTTATGCAACTTACACAGCACGTACATAATCAGTTCAATTACATAGGTCGAATCCATATTGTACGCTTATTATGGTAGGGGTAGAATTATCATTGCTTATTTATAAATAACATTTTATTAATACACACATAATGAATATATTAATAAAATTTCGATTTGAGTTTTGTTTTGTTTTGTATCAACTTCATATGCGCGAAAATATTAATGCTTATTACTCTGTTATCGGCATTGATGGAAAAACCCTTTTAGGACACAAATTATTTATAAAAAGAAATTTTCAATTACTATTACATGTTTGCTAGCGTGAATTTGGCACTATGACCATTTTGAAATCGTTAGTAGCCAAACAATTGCTTATGGAATCTGTATTTGTAGGGCACAAATAGGTACAAAATTATTTGTATAAAAACCATTCAAAAATAAATCATTTTATTGTTTATAACTCTGGAACTATAGCAGGAATAAAAAAGATATTATTTCGGCACAAATAGGCACAAATTTGGCACAAAATAACGATATAGTTTTTATAAGTGTGGCCTTGACTTGCTGTGCCAAGTTCACGCAGTTTTTTCTTCTTATTACGTATTTAAATTGAAACCGATTTTATAAATTAAATAAATATAAATAGTGAAGTGAATCATTCATGTGACCACGGTCGTGACCAAAATGACCGTCACATTCCATTGCAATATGACGTGACGTGACAATGGCAATTTTTAAAAATGAACGCGACAGACAACATATTGTTGCCTCTATTTGTTATTCTGTTAATATATTATAATTGTAAACGAAGGTTAGAAGTATATATATATATATATATATATATATATATATATATATATATATATATGTATATATATATATATATATATATATATATATATATATATATATATATTTATATATATATATACGAGGGTGGTCTGAAAAGTTTCCGACCTCAACATGAAGATAGCAGCACTCGTAAATAAAAGCTAAGGAATTTCGTTGTTCATCTGTTGACAATTACTCACCAAAGTTTCAGCCATTTTATACGCGCAGTTGTTATGTAACAGTCGTTTGAGTGAGTTGTTGTGAGTGTTTTTATGAAAATGGACAAAATCGAGTATCGAGCTGTCATCAAATATTTGTTTTTGAAAGGCAATACGCCTACGCAAATCAAAGATGAGTTGAATTCTGTGTATGGGGACTCTGCACCATCATTTACCACAGTGAAATTTTGAGCAGCTGAATTTAACGTGGCCGTAAGAGCTTGGGAGACGATGAACGTTCGGGACGTCCAAAAACTACCGACGAAAACATCGCCAAAGTTCACGAAATGGTGCTAGACGACCGCCGAATTAAAGTAAGAGAGATAGCAGAGGTTATGAACATGTCAAAAGAACGTGTTTGTCACATATTAAATCAACATTTAGACATGAGAAAGCTGTCCGCGCGTTGGGTGCCGCCTTTGCTCACGTTAGGCCAAAACGTGTCTCACACCTCAGCAGTTGCCATGGCGAAAATCCACGAATTACCGTTTGAACTGCTTGACCATCCGCCTCCTTACTCACCAGATCTAGCCCCAAGCGACTTCTTTTGGTCCCTCATCTAAAAATTGCTCTCGGACGACAGAGATTTTCGTCAAATGAAGAGGCAATCACCTTCGTGAACAATTATTTTGCAGAGAAAAACGCCGAGTACTATTTGGACATGTTACAGAGATGGGAGCATCGCTGGGAGAAGTGTGTAGAGTAAGAAGGAGACTATGTTGAAAAATTAAAAAAAAAAAATCTGAAAAAATGGCTTGTATCTTTGTTAGGTCGGAAACTTTTCAGACCACTCTCGTATATATATATATATATATATATATATATATATATATATATATATATATATATATATAATATATATTTTCTAACCTTCGTTTACAATCATAATATATTAACAAAATAACAAATAGAGACAACAATATGTTGAGAATATGTTGTCTGTGACGTTCATTTTTAAAAAATTGCCATTGTCACGTCACGTCATATTGCAATGGAATGTGACGGTCATTTTGGTCATGACTGTGGTCACATGAGCGATTCACATTACTATTTATATTTATTTTATTTATAAAATCGGTTTCAATTTAAATATGTAATATGAAAAAAAAAAACTGATGCGTGAACTTGGCACAAGTCAAGGCCCAAATTATAAAAACTATATCACTATTTCGTGCCAAATTTGTGCCTATTTGTGCCGAAATAGTATCTTTTTTATTCCTACTATAGTTCCAGAGTTATAAACAATAAAATGATTTATTTTTGAATGGTTTTTATACAAATAATTTTGTGCCTATTTGTGCCCTACAAATACAGATTCCATAAGCAATTGTTTGGCTACTAACGATTTCAAAATGGTCATAGTGCCAAATTCACGCTGGCAAACATGTAATAGTAATTGAAAATTTCTTTTTATAAATAATTTGTGTCCTAAAAGGTTTTTTCCAGCAATGCCGATAACAGAGTAATAAACATTTATATTTTCGCGCATATGAAGTTGATACAATACAAAACAAAACTGAAATCTAAATTTTATTAATACATTAATTATGTGTGTAATAATGAAATGTCATTTATGAATAAGCAATGATAACTCCTCTACCATAATAAGCGTAAGATATGGATTCGACCTACATAATTTAACTGATTTGGTACGTGCTGTGTAACTTGCGTAAAATTAACTCAATGCTGGTTGCGAGCTGTTAGGTGGTTAGCTAGAAGGTATAAGACTTATGTTTAAAAGTGTACATACATACATCAGCGGGAGTTGGAAAAAGCATAGGGCTACTTCGAGAGTATATAATATCTGCATTACCGACTGAGGTTAAAGGATCCGTAGGTGGTGCTGATGGGTGCCATCGAATATTACAGGAATTAATAAATTTAATTTTAACGCAAACTTTTAATATATCTAAAAAATTATAAATATATTTACCGGAGTATTATAATTATGTTGTAAATTTACAATGATTCGGTAAAAATATACATTTTATGCTAGAGATTCTAAATATTTGGTAATATATGAATTTATTAATCAATTTTTGGGTAGCTGGTAGCAGAGAACTACTCTCTGACTGGTAGCCATATTGTTCTTATTTGTTTTATTACGCAATTAACACTCTGCCATTATTGTTATTTTATCGTTAGTTGTTGTTCGCGATGAGCTATGGTAATAGTATTTTTTTAGTGTTCTGAACTTATTATAATTGTTATTTTATATTCAATGTTTGACCATGCTAGGTTTTACTTATGTTGTTACCGATTTCTAAAGGTTTACGATTGGCCGAAATTCAATGTTTATTTTCTTTTATTTTAGCACGTTTGACCTCATTTTCATAATAAACTTTATAACCATATACTAAAAACTCAGACCCTTGCTGATTCTCAAATCAGCTTTGCTGCCTAATAGTTCTCCGAAATAACGGGACAATCTGTTTGGGGTTGTCCGGATATGCACAACACCAGCAACTTCAAGACTACATCAGTTCAACAATCGCACCATCAGGACAACAATCTATCAGGTGAGTCTCCAATTGTTCCGAGATTTTTCCATGCAAAATCGTACACCAAGTTCCCTATTCTGCATATTTTTATAAAATGGCAGAAGAATTAAGGATACTTAAAAAGAAAAGAAGTCAAATTAAATCATCAGCCACCAGATTTCAAACTTTCTTAAATTCATTCAGAGACAATCTAGTTCGTGCCGAAAATGCAACAAACGCCATAATTTATTATTGCATTTGGAACCTGCCGAAACAAATACATCTTCTACTACCATAACAAATATTTCGTGTCATTCAAATAATCAGAATCACGTATTGTTATCCACCGCTATCATAAATGTTTATGACGCGAGTGGAAATGTTCATGAGTGCCGAGCACCACTCGACACTGGATCGCAATCTTCGATCATATCGGAGAAATTAGTGAAAAAATTAGGCTTGAAGAAGAAATCAGTACAAATATCAAGTGCTGGAATCAACAAATCAAATTAAGCAAATTGAAATCAAATCCAAATACAATGCATTTCGATCTAATATTCAATGTCTCGTAATGAATCGCAAAACTTCCAATTTGCCGTTACACTCCTTCGATAAAGCTCTCATCCACATTCTAAAAATAATTAAATTAGCAGACCCCAATTTCAATCTCACATCTAACATCGACATGCTTATCGGTGCCGACATATTCTGGCAACTATTGTGTGTTGGGCAGTTTAAATCATCCGTCAATCAACCGTATTTTCAAAAAAACATATCTTGGTTGAATTGTGTTGGGTTCGATTCCCGCTAATAACAA
>JADQWA010000793.1:0-150617 GCA_018344505.1 Nebria ingens riversi
ATATATATATATATATATATATTTATATATATAAAATTATTAAATTCTTTTGCCAGGTTCCATTTTTTTAATTAAGTTAAAAAGTATAGCATTTTCATTCGCCCATGCCACAAAACTATCCCCCACACTTACAGCGCATTCTATTAACATGTTTACATCAGCTTCAGCCCGATGTGCGTCTACCGCAGGTTTCTTTAGAAGATGTTCATACAAATTGCCTAATTTGTAACTAAATTTTGCGCCCCTAAAATAAAATGACCACATTTATCGCCCAATTCAATCAGCGCGTCAGATAAACTTACTTTGTATCACCAAAATCTAACCGTCTTTGCACATTAGCTTTTCTATTGCTATCTAACTGATTTCGTTTTGGACGTCTAGGTGCATCTGGTACATCGCATTGTATTCTAACAGTCGGGGTGGTCTCATTTAATTGCTGTAGATTGGCCGATTTTGTAGGAGTTTCCAAAAGACTTTCTTCGAGTTTTGTGACTTCATCGCACAATATTTCATCCCAGTCATCTGATAACTCTTGGAGTTCACATTGAAGCTTGGAACTTGATGGACTGGGTTCGTTTGAGTTGTATTTTTGAAATATTTCGCGAAACGCAACTAAAGAATCGATGCAAAGTATTTCATCTGGGAATGTATTGCCGGCGGTTTCTATATGATTCCTTAATATCGGATAATCAAAATAATCCCCATTATGAGCAACAAAGCATATAGGCTTTAATAAACGTTCTAAAAATATTGTTAGCAAATTTAGTGAAGTTTCGTTGAATGTTGTTTCGTGTGCCAAATCGTCATTATACAACCCTATAAAGTAAATATTTACTAATATTTGTTGAATTTGATTACAAATTCAATATAAAATTATACGTAATACTGTTTATCTAATTTCACACTATACAAAATGTAATATTTGCATATACAATTTTAATTAAAGAACACAAAACTTAGGAAACATATAAAATATATCATATAATATTTAAGCGACTGTAGATTATTATAAAAACGTCATCTTAACTTATTTACATGCACCATACCAATAGTATTATTAGATGCAAGTCATTCAAATCATCTTTATTGGATGAGTCATGATAAGGGATGTCCCCAAATTATAGTGGCAATAACATACATTTTTAATAATAAAATATTTCTACATTAAATGATTTAGAACTACTGGCTAACACTACATGGTATACCGAGTCACGATAATATATATACTGTCATATTTTTGTGGTACGATACGTGCTATAATGTACGTATACCAACTTTAGTTATAAGTGAAAATAGTGACAACGCTGTGCAGTTTTCGCCTATACCTACCACACTACCAAAAATTGTCCAAAATAGTATAGCTATCTCTGTTAAGGCTAAGGTCACAGACAGAAACAGCTAGTGCAACAAATGGGTATAGTTCAATTATGTTATTATTCATCTTTTATACTTGCTGCGCAAATTACTTATCATTTAAACGTGGTTTGTTGATTTCTTTTTATGTAATTATTTCTTATTAATAAAATTTAGTTAAATAAAATGCGTACCCGTTATTTGTTGTGCAACTGGTTGAATTCTTTTGGCAGGATTAAAACAGAGACTGAGCTTATTCTGAACTCTTGGAAACACACCCAAACCGATGTGTTCGGCTCGGACAGACACCAAACATAATTCAGTTATTTTGGTTCTGTTAGATTCATAAGCTGGAAGACCTGTTGTTTCACAATCCAGAAATACAAAACTTTTAATACTCATTATGCTAACGTACTAATATTTATGATTTACATCAAAATTTATTTATATATAAAATCATAACCAAAAAAAGTTAGTACACTATATCATCTAGATCTAAACATGATTATAAATTGAATATGAATGTATAAATATATATATTTTTAACTTTTATAAAAAATATTTGTAAGTGAAATGTTATTATTGACAATAACTCAGTCACTAGTACGAAATTAGTTACATTATTGGGTTTTTTAAACATTGACGATCTGAAAATCCCTACACAAATATCTATAAAATATTTATCTATTGTATAAATACTACTTAACAAACTTACGATTTACTACTTAACCATTTATTTCACATATCCTTTAATTTATCATTACAAATTTATTATTAAAATATAAAAAATCAAATATTTGATATATGTGTCTGTTTTCTAAAGGTTGGCAATTTGTTCTCAGCCGCCATTACGTTTTAAGTTTTACGTTCCCGAGAAATCTGTGACGTTGACGTTACCTATTTGGTTAAACTAGAAACAAAATTTAATCTGTGATCATCTGTAAGATCACAAGTTGTGTGCAGTTTGCAGATATTTTTTTTGTACGTATATTATTTGATTATCGTATGTCCATCCAGAATCTCAACACTTTTGGTAAGTTGAACGTAATATTTAATATTTTCGTCAGCAAGCAAAAACAAAATGGCAGTATCTGCAATATTATGAATCACTAATATTCTTAAATGATTTCAATATTAAATTTGGGTTTAGACATCCTATGTAATCAAATAACAATTAGATTTTTTTTTTTTTAAATATCTTCTAGTTCATAAATTCCATTGAGTTTGACCCGACCTCGACCTATTTTTATTTTTCTGCAATGGTTACAAGATCACACCTTTGCATGGTTTTATTGTTTTTATATTGATTGATTTTCCTTGAACAAATCCTGCTAAATGTGAATGCTTGAGTCATAAATAATTTAATGCAACTGCAAAAGTGTGTGTGCTTTAATGATGTGATTATGATTGCGTAGACCCCTTTGCTGATGCAAATAAGGGTTCAGAGGACGATGTTCAGGACGGACTTGTTCATATAAGAATTCAACAACGTAATGGTCGTAAGACTCTAACAACTGTACAAGGCCTTTCATCGGATTATGACCTGAAAAAAATTGTTCGGGCATGTAAAAAGGTAACTTTTATTTATAAAACATTTCCAAAGTTAATATGTACTTTTAAAAAATTAAATACTATACTTGCCGTTTATGAGTTAATTATGTGTGTTATGAATTTTGATTTGTTCTGCTTTGTGTGTGCTTGAGAACTTTTTATTTGTGAAGTGAAAATTGTTTTAAGATAAAAATATATATGGTGGATGTTGTAATGGTGTTTCTTTAGGAGTTTGCTTGCAATGGAACTGTGATTGAGCATCCGGAGTACGGTGAAGTGCTACAGTTGCAAGGTGACCAGCGCGAAAACATCTGCCAGTGGTTAACAAAGTCCGGTTTGGCAAAACCCGATCAATTGAAAGTCCATGGTTTCTAAAGGTTAGCGCCAATGCTGCTCCTAGCATCATCCAAATCTATTGTAGTTGTTGCATCATCTCTTCGTAATTTCTCAGACACAGGCAACGATCAACGACGCGGGCTAACAACGGCTGCTGCTGCTGCACACACATCAATCCACAATCACCAACAATACCTACCACCACCGTCGCTACCATACAGCAATAATCAACAATCGTATTGAATGTTTTGCCTTCTTTTACTTCAATTATTATTTATATTATTAATATAACGATCAAAGTGGTGTCCTTAATCAGTTTGTTCTTCGTTTAGATTCTTTTCCCCCAATTTTAGTTTCTTTAGTTTATTCAATTCTACTTTTCCCGTGATTTTAATTATATATAGATATAATAATGACCAGGCAAATCCAGTAAGACTCGATTTTCGCGGATCTGTTTATTTTTTGAGTGTTCTTTTCTTATAGTTTGTGTTGTTTTCTTGTGTTATTTCGAGTCGTGAGTTATGTATATTGTCAGTTAGTATGTATTTAGGAGCGATTGATGTATTTCGAGAAAAGGAATCGTGCTTTTGGATTCGCCTGCGATATTTGGCCGATTACGTTTTCACTCTAATAGCCGTTTATTCAAGAAGAATAATGATAATTTTCTTACCGTGCACATTTTTATATTGTTGTCTACTACGTTCCATTAGATTGTTATCATCGTCGTATTTGAATCCACGGCACTACTTTCAGATACCGTTTACCGTCTCAATTCGGTGACAAACGGTTTTCTTATTATATTAATATTTAATACATTTTAATATATATAATGAATATTTATGTAAAATGGTGATAACAACAGCGCAATTAATATTTCACACAGAATTGACATACATATTTAAATAAATAAATATTTAATTAACCAAAAAGATAAAAAACTACACGTACATAGCTAATTTTATATTGTGCCTTTCGAGAATTTATTTTCAAATTTTAAATGCATATTATTAACAGTTGTTTCTCTCATTTCTGTAAATGTTTACTACAGTATTTGATTGTATCTACCGCTAAATGTTGGACACATTAAAAGATATTAACTAATTGTGAAAAACATTTTATTTATTATATTCTACTTAAGTACACCTAACCCTCCCCATTTGCATAATTAATTAATTCTGCAAAAGCTTGAATAAATCAAAATTCCCTAAATATAGAGTACGATATATATGTACATATAACAAGCATTTTAAAATGTATGTATTTTTTTAATAACGTTTAATCGAAGCTTATGTTGTTTTTTTAAGTGTTTAAGAATTCGAATTGAAGCACGCGCGATGTGTTTGATTAAATTCGATCAACGATTGATTCGGTTAGGACATTTATGCGATGTAAATTCGCCAATAGTAGCGTCGGTCGGTTAATATCATGAAACCTTCAAGTAAAAGCGAGATAGCAGATATTAAAATGCCAGGTGTGGGGGCGGCGGCTGTATACGCGTCGGCGCCGACACCTCTCGACACAGTCGGCGGGGAACAGTGGCAGTGCGAATCATTGTCGGTATTGTACGTGAGAGGCGGTTTCGCACGACATCGGCGACTTGGCGATCTGCCCGGACTCAACAGGTCGGCATGGTTAGCGTTCGAAGTCTGCCACCACGACCTAAATGCCCCTACGGAGGAGTCGCGGCGGGCCCCACAGCAAACTGCTGGATCCACTGACAGCATGTCTGGATGCGAATGGCACATACATCTGCACAGCATTCAATCCACGTTGCTACATCATACAAAAGGTAATAAAAATCAACAATTTCCATCAAAACAAACAATAACAAACATACACTCGGTTTCACTTCTAAATTGCAATAATATTACATGTGATTTTTATTCAGAAATTAGTGAAACCGAGCATCAGATTCTAATAAATACACATGTACAGGATATAAACAACTGTTTTATATTGTTGACAAATCTTTAAAATAATTGATTATGTGGTAAGCGCGCGTTTCCATATGTGGCACAGTTTTTTTGTTGTTGTTGAACGAATAACTACCACGTAGCCCTGAGGGATTCGCGTGTTGGTTTATCGTGCATAGTGAATGAAATAGTTTCGATGACAGTGCGATTTATTTATGGTGTTATTTAAACAACCGTATTGTTGGTTCCGTGTTATCGCGCCATGTTGTGGATCGATACATCAAACAGTTGTCGAGACGGAATTTCGACGTCCCGCGCTTCAGCTTTATACACTTGCAACACGTGGAATTTTCGTCGAGTCTAACATATGGTTGTGTGTACCCATCAACACTTTTATTATTATTATTATCATGTAGCAATCATTGACTTTTTCTCCACTACCCACTCATGTCGAATTTAAGTGATTTATCACAATATCTAATAATTATCCATCAGTTTCACACAATTTATTATTTTTATTCTACTAATCAAACAATTCATACAGTCTAAAGTTATTTTATAGATTTAATGAAGCCACAATTCATAATTGAAACTTTAAATATAAATAATAAATTAATCTATTTTTGCGAAACCTTTTTTATACATATATTCATATTTCTTCATATAAACTTTCGTAGATCAAAGTTAGATAAAGAATTTCATAAACGGGGGTAAATCTCAGCACAAACAGCGTCGACATTTCATAATAATATATTATGGAATGTAAAGCAAAATAATAACAAAATGGAATCAAATATCGTAACAACGGTAACTCGAACCCTAGAATTGCATTTTCGAATGTCTGATAAAATATTTGAGATAACGAAATTAATTAACTTTTTAGCAATTGGAAAATATTTTGAACACATACGATAATAAATATTTCAACTCGTGCTCTTGTTAAACTTTATCATGTATTGTGTATTACAAATATCAAATGCAATTGAGATAACATAGATAAACTAATTATATACATAGATAACCAACGTAGTAAGATGATTTAGATACACTTAGGCAACTTTAAAATAAATTTCCTAAAGCCATTTTTTGTTGAATACATTTATAACGTAATTATAAATTAATATCACATCGATTTTATAATTTTTCAAATACAGCAAAATCAGAAATGTGTACAATTTTGAGAGATATTATTATCAATTATTTATTTAATTTCGAATGAATATATGTGACTGGGAATCACTAATAATTAGTGGCGACCGGAAAAGGAAATAACCTCGGTTATAGTTTTTTTATTTCATTCACATAAAATCATATGTTGTATATATAATAAAAATATATTTATATTTAGAAGTAAATATGAACGAGTATGATTATAATTGTACGCAGTTTTTTTTTTTAAGAAATAAATGCCGAGTAACAAAAATATTTTATTTTATAAAAATATACAGTGGAAAAAAATCTAATTTACATTTTAATGAATCTATTCATGAGCTTCTGAAAAGTTGTGCTAAGAATGAATAAGTTATTAAATTTTAGCGTGATTTAACAATTAAAGCTACCTATAATGGTTTTTAAATTTCGATATATATATATATATATATATATATATATATATATATATATATATATATATATATATATATATATATATATATATATATATATATATATATATATATATATATATATATAAAATAACATTCTTCAAATTTGGTTTCAATATATATATATATATATATATATATATATATATATATATATATATATATATATATATATATATATACATATATATATATATATATATATATATATATATATATATATATATATATATATATATATATATATATATATATATATATATATATATATATATATATATATATATATATATATATATATATATATATATATATATATATATATATATATATATATATATATATATATATATATATATATATATATATATATATATATATATATATATATATATATATATATATATATATATATATATATATATATATATATATATATATATATATATATATATATATATATATATATATATATATATATATATATATATATATATATATATATATATATATATATATATATATATATATATATATAATAACATTCTTCAAATTTGGTTTCAAATTAATTTTTATGAAGGATATATACTTAATACTGTTGTAGGTATAGTATACGTTGTATATAATATAAATTTAATTGCGCTATTTTCCTTATTTTTTTCCTGATTATTTTAATTGTGCTTTTGTGATAAATAGTCATGTTCGAGGTTAAACATTTCATACATCTTAATGTATATTTATACGATATAGGTCGGAAATTTATGCAATTGAAAATGTTATCTTAGTCTTCATTTTGCGCGATCGCAAGTAAATTGGTGGCAGCGCCAACGGACGAAAACTGTCGCCAGTTTCAAGTGTACCATAATGGCTCAATAAATAAAAATTAACGAAGTCACAGCAAATTTAATTTAACTAACTTCCCCAAGAATTTGTTTTATTTCCCGAATACGCAACTTTACATATTGACAAACACTTATTTTCGTTTGGTTTCTAGATAACATAAATCATCCGGCATATCATACAAGCTTTATAACTTTTAACATTTTTTTACTATATATCATAACCACCCCTTATTGTCAAAATGATTTTGGCGCATTACGCCATTTACCTTGGGCCATTATTCGAATACTTATGTTTTTTTTTTACAATAGTTACTTTCTTAAACGAAATAATACGTAAATCGAAATTTTAACGCGTATGTATCTGTAAGGAAACTTCCTTTTATTTTTAAATAAGTTTTTAAACCGTAATGGATAAATATGATTTAAATTAAATTAACATATTTGCAAAAATTAAAATAATGTGCTTGGATTTGCAATATATATATATATATTTATATTTATTTTGAAAATATGACACGTGCTTACATACGGTATATACAACAACAAAATTGCTGACTTATATATCTACAAGTATTATCTACTCAACTGTATGGCCAAGTATATTATACTTTACCCAAATATACGTGCTTATTTTATAAAATGTAATATAATCGACGAAAAGCATTAGTTTAAAAAAAATTAAATATATAAAACAGTTATCTCGCGAAGAAAATTTAAAATATATTATCAATATCATATCACATTCAGACGTCTCTCAGACAGACGTCACTGTTAGTAATCTAGTGTCATATTTCTAGTTTCCGCTGAAGACTTAATATCTTCAGCATACAAAACCGCCTTGATAGATATGCTTATTAAAATATACCACTACGTTATAATATACGCGTTTATAGCTTCTATACTATTGGAAATTTATTATTCATTGATTAAATTTAAATTGGTTTCAAGTTTCATTATATATATATATATATATATATATATATATATATATATATATATATATATATATATATATATATATATATATATATATATATATATATATATATATATATATATATATAAAATATGATTTGGCTATCTGTAAAACCGCGTATAATACATAATCAGTTTTTGTGATTTTTGATATGTATGCATTTTTATCTCAAACGTGTTATGTGGCGGTATCTATTAGGGAAATTCGGAAATAAAAATAATATCTTAATTTAAAAAAAATTAAAACTTCAACAATCGACTAAATGCAATTGATTAAAGTTTTGCTCAAAGTGTTTTGGCTCAGTAACTAAATAACAATTCTGGTTAATGTGGATTGTATGTATACCTATCGGGGTTTTTTTTTATTGGGAGACTACATGCTACCAGATAGGCGTTGAAAATTCTGTTTATTATTGAAAATATTAAACATTCAGCAAGGGCGTATATATATTGCTGCTTTAAATTATAGAACAAAACTAAAATAGCATATTGCTGTTTTGATTAGATATCGTAATTTTTAATTGGTATGAAAATAATCGCATAGGAAATTAAGATTGGAAGTTTTATATATGAATATATAGTTATAAATAAAAAGTAGGGTAAAGTTCTATAAACGTGGAGTTTAGAATAGCGAAAATTAATTAATATGGTTGTAAGCCAGACGTAATAATCTCTAAATAAATAAATTACTATGCATAGTATCAAATACGAAATATTATATATGTTTTGAAAAATAACCGGGTAAAATAAAATAGGTTAGGTTGCCGGTTTTACGTAGCTGTATTCATAGTAAATCGTGTAATAATTCATTTGTTAAATGACACGCAGCGGGCAGCGCAGCCGGCATCCCTCCGCTCATTTGCGTTTTGTCAACGTGTGTAAGAAATGGGCCGTTCGCCGCTCTATACCGCACCATACGCCGCATCGCACCATGCTTGAAAGTTGTGCATGAGGCGAGCTTAGTTTGTTTTCATTCTTGTTATGTGTGTGTGTAGTGCAGTGCAATCAAATCGTGTAACGATGCTTACGTCGGTTTACTTTCAATAATAACATTGAAAATCAATTCAGAAAAGACTGTTTATACCATGGAAACATTGGTCGATTGGTTTCACGATAGTGTTGTTTTGTTTCCCAAGAATGGATTATTTTATTCATCAAACACTGCAACAGTGGTACGTACGTTTTTCATATTTTATTTTGACATTGGTATCTACGTCTTGCGTGCCATAGCAACCAACCAGTTTAAATTGTGCGCCGTTGTGATTCGGTGTGTCATCACCAGTCATCACATCATGAAAACAAGCACGTGCTTCATGTTTATTAGTTATGATATTTGTCATTTAATGTTGTTGTTGAACACCAATAATATGATTACGTTGTCATAGTTATAAAAATGTAAAGAAAGAGATTAAATGATGAACAGTAGAAAAAAAATGTTATGACAAAGTAGGATTTTTTTTTATATAGTTTTTCTACTTTCCCTTACTCGACCGATCCAATAACAATAGATATTATATATACGTATACCGTTTTTGCTTGTATAAAAACAAAGAACTGTTGTATTCAGCTGTATACGCATACGTAGCGCTATACAACCTTCATAACTTTTTAATTATCTTTATAAATAATATGTTTCAATCAATTCAGACCTCCTATTATTGATTTGATATTTAACAATATTATTTATTACGTTTCAATTTTTTTTTTAAATTTAAAACCCGACATGAAATATTTAAATCATTTTTAAACTCCTTTCCAACATTTTTCAATATAATATTATGTTAAAAATAAATTGTGGTACTAGTTTTAAATGAAATTCATGTTTATTATCGTATTAAAATTGTTTATATATGCTATTGGAGGTTCTGGCAATAAAGACTGATAAAATGATATCTTTGAAAACGAAGTAGTTTTGCGCACTAATGGAAATAATATTTCAGGTAACTTCCAATGGTGCCGGAAGTGCTTTAAACCCAAATGCTGATGAATTTGAAGTGAAATCTGAATCAGAACAAGATTCCGATACTGCATGGGACTCTCCCTCAGTTGAGAGAGCCGCCCCTGTAAATTTAGAAGGTAAGATTTTTTTTTTGCAATATGAAGGTGTTTGTTTATATTCGAAATAATTTTGTTGATTTATTAACATATATAATATTTTGCGGTTTAAATTTTGTATATTCCCACCAAAATGCTAGTTATGTGCGTTGTAAAGAGGCGGCAGCACTTGGCCGCTTTCTTGACTGCTGCGCGCTCCCAGAATGCAAGTTTTCATGGCATGTGCCCTGCGCTGCGTCGGCCATTTTGCAAGTATCTGTGAGAAATTGTGTTGTTTCCCAAAGTTATTTCATCGGTAAGACCAATTATTTAAGGTTTTTACCATCAGTGTGTTAATGATCTAACTGATATTCACGTGTGATTGTTGTGTTATATGATTGATAGAACGTTTCAAACGTATTAATCGGATATTAGTGTCTTGTGCCTCGTAAGACGATACACAAAAATTATGGAAGCAAAATGATAGGGCACATGGTTTCCGGGTTACTTTGCAGTTTTAACATCCAAATATATTATGAAATGTGTGACTGTGGTGTTCAAAGTTGATATTTCACGTATATGTTACTGAAATATTTCGTCATTATATACGTTATTTCACCTTGTCTACATTTACTTGGATCGTGATTTCGTGGTCTTGTGTAGTGGGCAATCTGCATTACCTTTCAATAACCGTTCATTATGAAAGTTTTTATACGTGAATTCCTGATAGATTGTGTTCGTTAGTGAATAAAAAAATCGTACAATTTCCATGGGAATAAATAGTTTTGAAAATTTTACTTGGCATGCGTGTACACCTTTTTTTCATGCAGTCACTTACATAGTTACGTTGAATTGTTGATAATGATTACACAAGGTACTTACATCTGTAATTCAGCATTTGCACGGTTTATATTTGTACATTGTTGTTCACAAACTGCAATCTATTATCTAATCTTGGTCAAAATTTGTGCGCTAACTTACGCCGTTTTCTCGTAGAAAATTCTTTGGAAATAGTTATAATATTAATAATAAATTAAAACAAGTTTATTATATACTAGTTTTTATGTATAAACTGCAAGTTGGCATTGTGATGAGAACATTTCTAGTTGATAAACACATTTTTTTATGATGTACGTCAATAATAATTTCAATAATGATAAATAATAACGTGTGCCAAATAAATGTGGTTTAAAATTGACATGATTTCATCACAAACGTATAACAGCGTAGTAATACTACACTGTTAAATATGGTGGTATATATGCGCCGCGCCGTTCAATGTCCAAATATGTTTACCTAAATATTGAAATTGTACATTCTTCCAAATGAAAAATGCGTATCAATTGATTTGTAACACTTTGTTTTTAAGGCTACGTGTACATGAATGGAGACATTGGGAAGCTACCTTCAGGGGCGGTGTTTACCACCACCCCTGAGCCAGGTGCCCCTGTCGGGGCTACGACTGATTATAGCACACTCAACGGTGCGGCAGAAGGAGCCGAAGGATTCGTAAGTCCGCTTGGCGGTCTTAGTCCTGTGCCTTCAACAGCTCCACCACCTGACACACCGACCATACCTCTGGATCAGTTGAAACAAATGCTGTCTTCACAATTGGAGTATTATTTCTCTAGGTGAGTCAACTCTTATTATTATTTATTATTATTATTTTTTTTATCTTTCAACGTCATAGCATAAATTAAATCATACATAACTTTTTATAAATTCACATCGTTTGCACATCTCACATTTATATTACAAAACATCTTCAATTCTATTGTAAAAGAATATTATTTAATCACGCTTACCGCCAGAATGTGGATAGATATCAATATATTAGTTTATATTTATGTTAGTCAAAATATATAATTAGCATATCTTATCTTCTCAAAATATTTTTAGAATAAACTGCTTTGTATTATAACTAATAATATACATATAGAAAATATGTTAAGTACAAACAAATAATTGGGGAACATTTGTTAACTTATATACATAAGTGTACTATAAAACATTGTTTTGGTGGATAACTCTCTAAAAACTGTTTTCGTATAAGAAACAAATAAGTAAATCAGCTCCATAATAAACAAACATTAATAACGTTTTTTTTTTAAATAAAACTGATTTCGTCGAAAACTACACCAGGGATAAATATCCCATTAATTACTCATTTATTATGTTAGTAATTAAAGCAATACTGAATCATATGTTTTTCTGTACTGTTTTCGACTATTTGACATATTTAAATCAATTATGAGATAAATAAAACATATTTACAATGTCATTACGTTTGGGTAATCACATATTTAATGCTAAATTAAAAGTGAAGATAGGTTTTGTGCATAAGATTGTAAATTAGTAAAAAATGTTGATCATGTGTAAAATGAAATAATTATGAACCTAGTATGACTAGATTTCATTTAAAGCTTGTTGATCCGTCAATATTCAATATCCTTCAACATCTAAATCTGGATATCCGGTTCCGGATACAGCATGGCTTTTATCCATTTTAAGGAAAATCCATATTTCTCTTAGCAAAACGTATATAACAGGATATGTCTCTTGTATAAAAACAATTATCCAGATATTCTAGTAATCTTTATTATCTATCTGATCTGGATATATTAAAAACACATCAGTATCTACCAAATACACTATTTGTTTTTTAAATTAAATGAAAATTTATATGAATAATATTGATATATTTAAATCCTAAACAACTATAAAATGTATATTTATTCTTACATATGGAATACTTTTACTTATATGTGAAATGTGACATAACAAAAACTAAAAATATGAATAACCTTGGCTGAATAATTTGTAGTACACTGTTTCAAAATATCATTGTTTCCATTTTTTTGGGTTACATTTTTTGTTTCGTTTTACCTATGCAGAGAAAACTTGGCGAATGATGCATATCTTTTATCGCAAATGGACAATGATCAATACGTGCCCATCTGGACGGTTGCGAATTTCAATCAAGTTAAAAAACTAACAAAAGATATCAAACTCATCACGGAAGTACTTCGAGAATCGCCAAATGTTCAAGTTGATGAAGAGGGTATCAAAGTTCGGCCAAATCATAAAAGGTGTATTGTGATATTACGTGAGATTCCTGATAGTACACCGTTGGAAGAAGTTAAGGTAAACATTTTACATTTATTTATGCTTTAATTGTAATTAAATTCACACAGGTGAGTCAAAAAAAGTTGATGAAACTTATTTTGACTCATGTTATATTGCGAAGAATATTAAAAGTACACACATTTATAAACAACCTTCACTCGCATAGATATCTGAAAAAAAGCTTAAATATAAACAAAATTCCTTAATAATTAAAAAAAAACATCACATTCCGTCATTAGAACCAATATTCAAAACAATTTTAAAATGTTTTATATTTAGTGAAGAAAAGCATGCAATGCCATTTCAGATAAATTGAAAGTTATCTTGTCAAAAATTAACACTATATAAGTATATATCACAATATTTTTTATGAAAATTGCCCATTTTTGTCAATAACAAAAACTCTTTCCTTAACTGTTTTGAGGAATGCTAATTAGAAAGCTTATTTAATACAACTGTTATGACAACTGGGGTAACCCCGTTATCCAATAGATAAATATATTTCTTAAAGTATAAGCCACTGTTCTTATCTGTTCGATAATATTTCGAAACTAATTTGTATTATCTCAAGCAAAATATTCAAAGACTATTTTTGCATCGCGTTTATCTCTATAATTCTCTAGTAATATCAAAGAAAATAGTTACTTTCAAATACCTCAAAAATGAAATTTGTAAAAATTGCTCGGGAATAATCAATAACAGCTATATATTCGTAAAAAAAAAAAATATATCGTTAACCCTTTCGTTATGCTGATACAAACTGATCACCATATATATTTGAAAAAGAAATTCGTTTTCGCCATCATAAAGCTATATGTAGATTTCAAATATATAATAAAATTTAGTGCAAAAAAAAGGTTACATACAATTTGATTATATTTCTAAAAATAGGTATATGCTTCTTATTTTTATCAATACAATGGTGTTTGTTTTAATATGGAACAAATTGTTAAACAATAGTTACGATCCGGTTAGGACGACACTTCAAATAAATGTAATTATAAAATGTGAACAAAGAAACAGAGTTAATAATAAAATGATAATAAAAAGTATAAAATCATTCTTCTTTTGTGTGATTTCAGAATTTATTTTCTGGTGATAACTGCCCACGATTAATATCGTGCGAATTTGCTCACAATAGTTCCTGGTATGTAACGTTCGAATCAGATGAGGATGCACAACGAGCATATAGGTTTCTACGGGAAGAAGTCCGGGAGTTCCAGGGCCGTCCCATAATGGCACGCATCAAAGCGAAACCAATGAACCGGCTACCGTTACCACCGGTAGCCGGTGTTAAGAATGGTTTCCGAAGTACACCGGCACCAGCAGCTGTATATGATCCGACTGCTTTCACAACTGGTCAACAGAGATTTGTCTATACGAATGGCACACCAGCACCACCTGGTTCCGTTTCATATTCGAACCAAGTACATGTTTATGTAAGTTGAACCACATTTTTATCATTCATTATATTGCGATAGTTTTAATATCTATTTTTGAACTAAGCTTACAAAAGCTCTAAGTGCGCGATAGAAGTAATTTAAACAATTATACGTGTTCAAATATATTTTCTAAGGCTCACGTTATCTAGGAAGCGCTGTTATAGCGATTACTTGGATAAAAGTAACAAAAATAATATAGACTGATAGATTACTTCATAAATACGTTCCTAGAATGACGATAAAATATTTGGTCAAGGATTTTAGTTCTCAAATAACGCAATCGTTCTATTAAACACCAACTTAAACTAATTATTGTTGTCAAGAAATCTATAAATTAATATTTTCCTATCTTTTTGAAGTGATTTGATTATTTTATATACTTAAATAGATAATAGCAATGCCCAAGTTCAAGTTAACGGGTTTTGTATATATTTCTATGATATTTTTGTTAATATATTGACATGGTGGCACACAAAGCTATTTTACCTGCACTATGAATTAAATTAGAAGAATCTTTTTTTCCCCCATCTGCAGAGCATTATTAATTCACTGTTATCTTAAACTAGTATCCGGAACTTTGTGTAAGTGAAAAAAACCGGATATCTATCAATTTTTCTATTGGATGTTGTTAATTAAGCAAAACAAAAAGTGACTAATTATAGACTTTTGCATTTGAATAGAATCGAACTAGAAATGCATTCTGCTCCATTTTGTCTTACTATTAACACGATAACTGAACCATAACATTTAGTAACAGTACACAAACGATTTGATCTCTCTAAAATTTATATTTAATAATAGTTACATAGAAAAACAAATTATTTCCAATTATATTTTACAAATGCTATTATATTTTAAGAAAAATATGTACAGAAAAATGACAATGCGAAATTTGTCTGATTAATTTATAATTGGAACAAACTGAATAAATGATAAATATCAACATAGTTGCTGGATTTTCATAAGCAAGTGAAACTTGAGAATCTTAATTCAACTTCAATTCAAACTAATTACACTTTAGTAACTGAAAAATAAGATTTTTTTTTAGTTTTCTGGTGAAACGAGGGAGTATCAAGTAATCAAACAGCATGTATAATAGAAAATACGACGTGAAAAAAAAAAGAGTGGGGTCAATTGTAAAGATACTGATATAAAGATTAAAATAAAACTAACTAAAACCAAAATATTCTAGTTTATAGAGTGCAGTACGTGACGTCATTTGTTATATTATAACGTTATCGTATTATCACTTGTACTTAGCTTTTGGTTCATTGTGAAAACTATTTAGCTTTGGTGGTAAAATTACTAGCATAGAAATATATTTTTATGATTACATACTGATAGAATTGAAATAATTTATCAAACCTAAGTTAGTTTACTATATTTATAAGGTGGAGTTCAAATTTTCCTTGTTTGAATATTTTATAAAATCTAATTGTGACAGAACTCGTTAAATATTGCAAAACTGCTATTTATGACATGCTTTGAAGATAATGTGCAGAAGTCATTATTAGACGAATCTATTTTCGTTTCAAACATATATTTCAATTGTCACTGCTATGTCGTCTAGTATCAATAGCATTATGTCATTGCAATAAGCTCGGCACTATTATCTTGAAGTGTCGATAACTATCATTTATCTACATCGCTTTTCGCCAGTAGAACAAATCTATTTTTAAAACCTCATTAGCGTATCACCTGTATTATATTCTTTATAACTTTAGAACAAGTACGTCAATATTTCTTAGAAATGTTTTATAATATCCACAATTTTCTTATACTTGTACTTGTCATAGACGTATTTCCCACATTTTTACCTGATAAAATAGAGATAGAAGCGTTATAATTAATATGGGTATTTATTTTTCCTTATTTCACTTTTTTTATGTTTATTGCTCGATAAAAAGACGTAAACATATTTCTTGACTATCAATAAGCATGTGGTAAGCCTCCGGTGTCTTTTTTTTTAATGAATCAACATTATTGTAAGACTTTTTTAATCGCCTTGATTCAGCGATAATTTTTACAGTTTAGAACATCGTCATAAGTTGGCCACTAAAAACAGTACTCAAACGCGATGTAGTATTTAAATATACTAGGATTGGCTTAATTGTATGGTATACTTCTACATAACATAACAGTTAACATGATTTCAAATGAACAATATATACCTTATATTATTATGAAATATAAAGTGTAGTTCCAGGAAATATAAAATATATGTTTCCTGTAATAAAAATTACTATTCTAAAAATTTAGATTCAGTGATTTGGTGGAACATACTAAGGGTTTTGAAACGTGTAGATTAAGTTTGTTTAGAAATATAAACTAGGCTAATATACAATCTCTTTCTTCGAATTCTTTTGACATTCTTTCTATATGCAATCATATTACATCTGCTAATACAAAACTTTCTTCGCAAATATTTTGTTTGGTTTACGTTTATAACTCAAATTTAATTGTTCATTAATTAATGACCATGTGAATAATTCATATTATTTAATTAGGCACTTGTTTTACTTTTATTATGCGCAAGATTATGCGAAATTATTTATAAAAACGTAAAAAAAAAAACAACAACTGATAATTGGCGTGTTACCTTGACGATACGTGTAAAAAGGTCAGGGATTCTGTATTGAAGTTTTTTTTATTGAGCAGTCAATTCCTTTCAACATATTTAAATTTTATATCCTTTTAGTTTTAAATGAAACAAAAAATAAATGCATTATTTGGTAATTATAGATCTTAACATTTATTTGTGATGAATGGTTTTGTATTTTTATTTCAAGGTCGTGGAAGAATTTAAATATATATTGCAACATTAAATAACCTTTTTTTTTAAATATCCTAGAATTTATTCAACAAAACAAATTTATAAATGAGTATTTTTGCAATACGACAAAAAAAAAAACAAATTTCTGCATTAGACTCTGAGTTTTTCTAGCTTTAATAATATTAAATTTCTGTCCATATATGCAATATATTAATGCTTGAGGACTTCTAATATAGCCTTATCAACATCAATTCTATCCTGGCGTGCTACAAGCCTGGCCGACAGGTACCCCGTACTATGATATCGGTAGCGTGTTTTCGGTGAACGGACTCGCACCTCAGGGTTCATTTAAGCAACAACCGTACCGTTCAAACCCACGACCAAAAAATAAACAGCGAAACATGTCATCTGTATCGGCGCATCAACAACAACAACAGCAGCAACCACAACAACCGCAGCAGCAGCAACAACAGCAGCATCAACAACATCAATCACAACACCAGTCACACCACCAGCAACAACAGAGCGGTGATCCGAGCCAATCGCAACCGCTGAGTAGCAACACCAGTACCACCATCATCGGCAGTAGTACCAGCAGCAGTAGCAACACTAGACAGAGTGGTTCACATGTACCTGCACCTGGATCACCGCAAGCCCAATTGAAACAGGCACAACACAGACAGACCGGCAGCGGACATATTGCAGACGCAGCACCAGCAACGATGTCTCGATCTACACTAGCTGCACAAGATGGTGAATTGAATAGTAGCGGTTCAAATCAAGGTAAGTTATATAAGAAATTGCCGATTTTTTCTACACAATAAAAATCACTTCATTTATCCGATTTTCTAGTGATGCAATAGTTTTCTGGGTAATACGAATAAAAGTATTTACATCTTTCATACGACTGTTTTTCTTTTTTTTTAAATGTTGAAGCTAGCCTTTGCTATTTGCGATTTTTGTGACGTTTCGCGTATTTGCGGTCATCGATTTAATAATAAAATGAATTTGTGCAAAATATTGCTAATTTTTGCATTGTTCAGGAACTCAAACCCCGCGAACCGCGAGGAACTATTGTAGTTATGAATCTGATAGTTTATAGAAGTATATATTTTTGAAAATGTGTTGATGGGTTTGTTTAGGTTTACCAGTCTCAATACGAAATGATTGTGATGATGGTATTATGGTGCTTCGTGGTGTGGCAACCACATCATCTTTGAACAAGGAACCCCTGCCACCGCGACACAGACGTGGTCGGAGGAAAGATGAAGAGTTGGTGGTCGGCAATCAACAGCCGGCCACCAGTACACAACGTGATGTTCTGATGTCACGCGGCGCCCAGTTTGATCTCGAGGAAGCATCGTTTCCACCATTACCAGGTTTAGAAATAGGAACACAAGTAATAAAGCCGATCGTAGCCGTAGAAGCACCAACCGTACCCGTTGAACAGGCTAGTCACTGGGGAGAAAACCGACTGGCAGACGTAGTGAAAGGTACCGCGAAACCGAAAAGCACCAGTAGTTCCACAAGCAATAGTAGTTTGAGCACGAAAGATATTTCCACGACGGTGAGTGCTGGTGTAGCTGCAGTACCTACAGCAACCGCAACGACGACAACGGATAATAGTGAGTCCCCAAGGGCGTTGTCACCTCAACAGACTAGTCAACAACCTATCACACCCGCTGTGCCAGTTGTGCTGCAACAACAACCCTCCGCCGTCGTTCCCGCCGCTGTTGCCAGCACCGTTATCCTTACTCACCAACAAACGTCACCGGAAGTAAAGGACGCTGCAACTTGCAGCACTGATATTCAATCGATTGTAGCTACTAGTACTGTCACCCTCACTCCGCCAACCTCGCCTGAAAAGTAAGTTCATATTAATTTTCTATAGGATTAATTTCTAGTCGTTAAAAAGATGTCAAACAAATGAGATACTAAACAGGAAAAGAACAACGTCCAAGTACTAAACTTTATACTCTAAACAAAATCAAATATAGAATTTTTGAACAACTATCGAGATATAAGTATTTAACACTAAAATTATATTATATAGCTTTTGGTACCCCACCCAAGTAAGCCGGCCGTTCTAACGTCTCTAGTGTTAGAATGGTGTACTCGTGGTGGGTACATCAACTATATCTATCAATGTGTATGACTGCATTATTATTTATTAATTCAGCCAAAGGAACGATGGTTATATTTTTTAAATGAAAAATAATATGCATATGCAAAGATAGAACTATTTGGACACTCATAAAAATAGTTTCCTAATGCATATATTGTTTTGAATTATCTTTTTAGATTAGTTCCTGTTCTGACTATGAAATGCACAATGGCAGACAAATCAACGAAAACGGACGAGTCTCTGTTGAACGGAGAACTCGAGGTTGTATGTCCTACGACGACCAATGCCGCAACGATGACAACGGTTGTTAGTTGTGAATCACCGGTCCGACCAGTAGCAGTTTCGCTTGCTGCTAGCACGAGTACACGTATCACGCATGCCATTCAACAGCAACCGCAAGTCAACCGGCCAGATCCACCAAAACAACCACCTACACCTCCTCCGCCAATTGTACGTATACATTAGAATCTATAATAATTGTACATTTCATAGTGCATTGTGGAACAAATAATAAAACACATTTCTAATGCTGGGTTGTATCAACAACATTTACGCTAATTGTAATTGTGTTGCAACCAAGAACAACAGCAACAAACTATTCGGTTGATACAGTAGCATAATTTTTCTAAAAATGATATTTAATAAAGTAATTCATTAGTAATAGCTGGATTAACAAAAAAAAAATGAGGAAGTATTGAGTCAATTGGAATAATATGTTATTAATATTATGGATGTGCGTTCATTAGGAACTAGGCGGTGGAAATATTGCTCCTAGAATGAGTTACGCTCAAGTAGCACAGCATCACAAGGAGAAATTGCTGCGTGAAAAACAAAGTAACGAACATATGCAGGACAAGTCTTCTAGTACGACGGCAACGTCAGTAACGCCAATCACACAATCTGTCGGCACCACAACAACAGGCCGAATGCCGTCTGAACATCAACCAAGAGAACATAGAGGTAATAAGCACTATAATGCAGTATGTAAATTATAAATCGAACCAAGACCAGGACTAGCTTCATTTATAACCCCTTATTTCTGAAAATACGTTTTTGATGGTTTGTTTAGACAGTGGTAGTAGCAATCATCATCATCAACAACAGTCACAACGTGGCGAAGGTGGTCACTCGAGGTACGGGGGTGGTATCCGAGGCGGCAATCGTTCGGCGTATGCTGGCGACCGGTCCGCTGGTGGTAACCAGATCCGGCGACGTACCATGCCCGAACAGCGACCACAGTTTCGGGAGTTCCTGGGTTCGCGTTCGCCCAAGTAGCTTCAGGTTTGTACCCGCGTAACCGGGCACTATTACTACTATTATTACACTCAGTGATCGCGACTGACTCCCTTCAAAAACATATACAAACAAACAGAAATCTACTAAATAAACGGGGCCACAGGGTCACGCCTAACCACAGAGTTCTCTCCACTCTTGGCTTTGGAAGACAAGACTTGTGTTGTTGTGTGAGTGCGTGATAATATTATTATTAAAAATTATATAAATATATACGGACATCCAAACACCACAGTGATGAAAATTAATATGAAATCAAGCACATCCATGTTTTATCCACTACTAAGTATACCAACAAACATGCGTCGTGTTGTGGTGTGCCGATCTTGTTAGATTTTGTTCTGTCGATTGACGATGAAGAATCAGATGTTATAATATTATTAATTAGTTAATGAATCCAATTCAGTTTGCACCATGATGAGCAAATTGCAAGCCGTCTCATCCAACTAAATGCAAACATTGTGTTGTCGACGGTATCATTTTTATTAATTACTATTTTTAATAATTATTATAAGTTTCTAATTGCTTATTATTATAATTATTTTTGTTTTTTTTGTGTCTGAAAATTGTCTTGTAATGGACATGTTTTAGATAAATTAGCTATAGCATTCTGGTCTTATTGAATAGGGTTGGGTTAGGCTGAATAGATTGATTGCCCCGAGGAACTAACTCAATAAACGGCCACCCCAAATAAGAATTTAAATAATTATCAATAATCAAAAAAACAAAATGGTAAAAAAAAAAACTGTTTGTGGTGTGTTTCAAATGTTTAAAAGTAACATATTATATATTATAAAATATTTAAAAACCAAACAAAAAAAAACCTAAAAAATATGTAAGAAAATTTTAATATCTGTTTAGATACCACATAAAAAACACAACTACTTTAAATTGTAATCGGCCATAAAATACTAAGTGAAAACGCTGTTTCAATGTGTTACATTTTTGACTGCTGCATTATGTCCATAATTTTAAAATTAGTGATGATCAAATTCATTGACTAGAGAAAAAAGATTTTGATTGCCGATTGTTTACTCGCACTCTTGAATATTGGAGCAACAAAACAAGAAATGAAGCATTTTTAGATGACAATACTACTTATGGCTATCAGGTATTCAACATTTAAAAACGGATTTAAAAAAAAAAAATAATCGTGGTGCACAATAACGAATAAATATCTCGCTGTAGAGTTTACATAGTTTTGATTGCTAGAACGCAAACGGACACGAAAGAGTGGATTACTCACATTTTAAATAAAGAAACGGTAAATGTTGGGAATGGCGCGTTAGAACATGATGTGGCTTGAAGAGACTTGCTTGCTGCTCAGGTACCAGGATTGTTGTACTTTAGTGTGAGTGCGATCTGTGATAAGCCCTTTGTACCAACCACCAAAAAATTAAAATAAACCTCCAGAAAACCAATCAACTCATAACAACAACCACCACAATCAAACACAACTTGTCGCTTTCTTTACTGTGTGTGATTCAACTTTGTGTACCAAAACGAACTATAACCTTTTAAAAATAACAAACACCTGCGTTAAACATCCATTTATTTCGCATTGCGGACTGGTTTTTGTTTTGTTTTGCAAAGTTGAAGTGTCAGTCGTGTAACAAAATATATAATTCATTAATTGTATTAATGACATTATAATATATACATATTATTCAGGGAATGTACGGTCGTGGCTAGTTATTATTAAACACAACTAAAGTTAAATTGATTGTATATCCAAACGTAGTTGAATGATTGGGAGTGACGAACATTAAAAACACAAGCTATATATGTAGTTTCTAAGTAATGAGAAGGGAAAATTATGGCTATTTTGTAAGTACCGTTTGTTTTATTATGTTCGTTTTGTTTCATCGTGTTTTGAAAAACATTCTGTGTACCATTTGTATGTATGTCGTCAAATATCTGTGACAGGTATATTAAAAACGTATATTAAACTAACTGGGGGAAAAAAGTAAATCAATATTATGAAACGAATGATCAGAAAAGTAAAAGATGGGAGCAATTAAATTGGTCATTTTTAAAGTCTTAGAAGAAGCATTTGATATATTTGTTATTTGAGGCATTTAGGAATGGATTCATTTTATTTTTTATAGGCAAATAGTTGCAATTCTTAATTTAACACTCAAGAATTCATCTAAGTCAGAATTTTTATTTGTATTTGTTTAAATTTTCAGTTATATTGCACTTTGTATAACATATAACGCTAGTATTTTTACATGATATTCGACGTTAGTTTGGTATCAAACTATAACAAGAGATAATTGAAACAAATATTAAATCAACATTTTGATTTTTACCTCAAGTAACTGATTTTTTATAATGCTCTTTAAATTCCTTAATTATTGTGGTAGATGGCAAACGGATTGTCATATTTTGTCACTGTGTAAACTGCGTTGTTGCTTATTTTTAAAAGTAGCTGAGTACGATTTTAACTAGTTGACACATTTTATTTAATAAACACATAAGTCACACTATTTCGCCTTGAAAATTAAAACAAAAATGAAAGTTTAAGAAATTGAAGAAAATGTATACTTATTACCTATAACGTATTTTTAGTGCAAACATGTAGTGCGGTAACAAGGCTTTAGGCAAATAAATCGAAATAATGCAATGTAATCAAGAATTATAAAGTAAATAAAACAGTAGATTGCGAAAAATTGCGTAATGATGCTTCAAAAAAAAAGACAACGAAGTAACAAAACATCAACGCAGTTTACTTACCTTCCGATCTGCCTAACGAGATTGTACAGATTGTTGTTTGGTAAAACAGTGAGCTAGGAACTCCAAAATGATACAATTTAAAAAATAACTAGCTGAGGCAAGTGTAATTTATTCGAATGAATGCGTGTGCTGTACAGACGATAGAGTTGATAAATTTATTTTTGACAAATAATAATAAATTACCAATATACATAATACATATGTGTATAAGCTGTATAGAGGGCATATAGAATTTAACATATTGTTGGGTTTTTAAAAGAAATAATTAAAAAAAATATTAAATTAAATACAGCAGTCGTGCAGTAACAATTTTTTAAACGAGTCACACGTTTTTCGTAAACTATAAAACTGATCAAGTATTATATTATTACACTGGTGAAGAAAGATAGACAAAAATCAGTTGACATTGTTTTACGACAACGGTTTACTAGTTCTACTATGACTATATTAACCGGCGGTGATTCGACCGGTGTGATAACGACTGCACCACATTTTCAGTTATCAATTATTTTTTAGTTAATGTAAGACTGTTAGCTGACTAAATATTTAAGGGTTGTTATTTTGAATTTTAACATCTGTCTATATTTCTCTATTATCAAATTCAAATTTGTTTCTCCTTTTTTCTCAACACCAGTTTACAAAATAGACATGGAACCACCATATACACAAACAAAAAATATTATTAAATCGATTGCTAATTTATGGCGAATCAAGGTCCAAAACGCTTAGTACAGTACGCCCATGACGTGTATAGTACGTAGCTATTTTAGTACAGCACTACGCAATGTCGTATTTGCGCATGGCCTTGTTACGTCACAAGTCATCAATCAGACTATATGACTGATGAACATAAATCAGTATTAGCTATCTTGATACTCTTGCTAAACAAATACACATTTTTACATAGTAACAGTATCAACTTTTAAGGCAGATCTAGCTAACAATACCATAAGCTACGAATATCTTTGGAAGGTTTTTTTTTTTATATAATTTGCCTATTACACAATATAACACTTTAATTTTTGGCTTTTACTAACGAATGGTGCAACTCTGAGTAAGTCTGTAGAACTATTACAACAGCCTGTAAACATTTGAAATATTTTAATAGAATTACTAATCAGACATTGGTAGTTTAATACTATGAATTATACTTAAATATGTATGCAGATATTTCAAAATTTTACCGATTCTATTTACAGAATAATAGACTTGTTCAGAATCATAAAATTGCCGATGATGTCGCAATGAACGACAAACGTAAAGTTTGGCACAGATCACACACTGATAACATAGAAAACAAACCCAATGCCGAAAATGGTGTTTAAAACTAACATTTAAAATAAACAAGCCGGTTTTTTAAATGTATATGATCTCATCCCGATGTTAGAATATGTATTTAATGTTTCCCATATATTTTCGGCGTCTGCGTACTATGTTAGGCGGAAATTAATAGTGTTATAACGTGCAAAACTAGGTATAGGTTGTGTGAGAGCCTACCTAAGGTTTATGTTATATGATAAATGTATTTTCCAAATTATAAAATGAATATATTTTATTTACATATTTGAATGGCGAAATTGTATGTTTCGTTACTCAAAATATGTGACATATTGATAAAAGAACTCGATTTTGTGGAATGAATATAAAACTTCGGTCGTGAACTTTCAGATTTATTTCTCAAAATAGTAACAAAAATTACGCATAATTTGTTATACGTCAGACATAATTCTGAGATACATATATATGTTTTTTTAATTGCTAAATAACTGTAATCTTGTAGCATTAGTTTTTTTTTTTCATTTCATTGATATCCACAAATATAATTTATTTACACGGCAAATTTTATTAAAATATGTCTAAATAATATAGTTTTGATTCTTAACTTTGTTTCTGTTTTTGTAACAATTCATTTCACAAAAACGTGCTTAATTGTCAAATCCTAAATATACAGCGCGCAGAAATTTAAAGCATTAAAACGAAATATAAAATAAAACAAATAAAAAGATGTTAATTGGCTGTGTGTAAATATAAAAATTGAAAAATGTATGACAACTTTTCATAAATAATCAATCTTTTCATGTTTATTCGTTCGTAGGTATTTTATAAACTTGGTGTGTGCATTTGTTAACCGTATTGTTTTACATTGTGGATTTGATGGATATGGGAGAAATAGCACAGATGCAAGATTTGTTTTTCTTTTTTATATATATATAAATTAACTATAGGGTAGCCCCAGCGGTTTTTTTTTTTAGATAATAAATGCACGCAAAAACGTTTTCTATTATTTTTTGTTTATTTGCGCATAGGTTGGGTGTGTATCATAGCACATTTATGTATATTTATATATCTCTTATAAAATTAGGTTTATTAATCAAGTTTCTATTACTTTTTTTGTGTGTGAAATTGCTATTACCACATCTAATTAATTCTTAATATTGTTTTTTTAAATAATTATTATTTTGTATTATTGTGGGGGTGTACATATAATGCTTATTACTGCTGTACCATAGGATATCAAATTGTGTTTTTTTTTTTGTATTATAAATGAAAACATTTTACTCATTTCAAAAAAAAAAAAATTACTGGCAAAATATTGTAAAAGATGATTTCTAAATATGTGTTGTTTCATACAAAGAAACGCCATATAAAGCAGTTATATTAAGTGCATTATCATAATCCATGTATTTATACATATAAAAAAATTCTCAAATAATTATTTTTTAGTTTTTATAAAATATCGTTCTGGTTTACAGTTTTGCTTGGATTGCATTTTTAATATTTGTTTATCTCAATCTGTCATTACTATAACAAAAATATCTCACCCCCTCAGCTTCATTGTTAAGATTTTGTTGTTCTTATTTGATAAGCTTCTGAAAACCCGCTACCGGTATGCTATGTATTTTCCAAAAAAAAATAATCATCCGAGAAAATGTTTTCTTTTGTAGAAATCCTTGACAAATAATTGAGAAAAACTCAAAATTGATTAAAAATTTAAAATAATGTGCTTCCAATAGCGTATACATAATTTAATGCTGACTTGATGAAAACAGAATTGTTAAAAAACGGGGAATGGAGTACGGAATAGTGTAGATGAAGCTTTATTGGATTTTAAGCATTTTTTTGCGAAACATTTCTAGATTTCTACATAGATTCACGTGCTGAATATTTAAAAAATAAACGCTACAAATAGTGGCGTGTAAAATTTAGAACTTACTGAGTTCACAATTTGTCTAGGATTTCTTCTTCTGAGTAACTATTTTCTAAAATTATTGGACTCCATGTGAAACTGTTTTATATTTCCTAGAACAGTGAATTTTACACATTTTTTATAAATACTTATAAGCTTATTTGCAATTGTGGTAATATTTTTATTTTTTACTATAAATATCTACAACTTTTTTGCATCGTTGCTAGAATTTTCTTTGCTTTAAACAACCTAGAAGTTACATATTTTTAATTATTTTTTATTTATTATAAGAGTGTGTGAGTTATAATATTATTAGTAAAAAAAAAAAACAAATTGTGGCCAAATATAAACTTTCTTTTCATAAATGATACGTACAGGTTTGTTTTTATGGAAGCAATTCACATGGGGTCGATCTATTTATTCGATTTAATTTTTATAAAAAAAAAATCACTCAAAGACTGTTTGTTGTATTAACGGAAAAAATAAATATTTGAAAAAAATAACTATGAATATTATGAATTGAAATTCAAAATAAAAATTAAAAAAAAAAGATAAACACAAATTGTAATTGTAACTGCTTTCATACATTAAGAAGAAAAAAATTATAAAATAAATTACTTATATACATAGTGCTTTCTTCAGAATAAGTATGTACTATCTATATATACTAATCATTTTTATTTTCTAATTATGATGGGAGATTGTGCCAAACGCGTTTATTGCTGCCAAACATCACATTTTCCAGCAATGTCATCAAAGTTGTGTTTTGGCTAAGCGGTCTTATGTTTTGACACGTTCTCCTACGGTCGCTTTAATTCTATTAATTATAAAAAGGTGCTACCGAGCAAGCGAGCCCCTTACTATTGTATGTTATGCTGATGTTATTATTGTACATATGGATAGGCCTTACTTGCGAAATACAAGGAACTCTGAACTCTATCGTTTTTAGGTTGTTTTTTTTTCTGTTGATATTTGGTTGGAAATAAAGAAAACTTGTAAAAAATAAATACTACTATTCCTCGTTGTCTCTTTTTAATTAATTATTATAATTAAGAGAAACTGATTAGTTTTTCAAAGTATTAAAGGCATTTCTTTCTTTTTGTAATTTTAATTATTGTTTTATTTCATTATTACTGATTATTCGAAAAAAAATAATAAAATTGTTTCAATTATTACAACAAAATGTTTCATTAGCAATTTCAATAAAGCAATTTGAAATAATGGTATTTCATTGTCAAATCAAAATATAATTTCACAATTAAATACCTTGGAATGAAAGAAATGTTGTTGCCTATCAATGACTGGACGGTTCTTCATTGTATTATTAAATGTCATACATTATTTTCTAAATGTTGCTCTATCTCTGTGGCAGTTAATTAAGTGTAATTTTTTAATTCAATTTTATTTTCAGAAAAAATATTGCTTTTTTTTCACTCTTCTGATAGTTAATGTGTATAAAATTTAACTGTGATTTAAGACAAAGCGCAGGTGTATAAATTTACATAGTAATGCGTAAATAAAGGATGAATTCAAACTTGATTATAAAGCGTTCTACTTTAACAAGAATGTTGTGAATTCCTTAAACTGAAAGATATCTTATTATGATCGATACGTTTTATATCTATTATAATAAGCAGTTGAATTCCTATTAGTTAATATTCCATTTTCATATACTATGTCAATATAAAATGACATTTGTTCATAATACTGATACGAATAACTCCAAAGATTCTCAAAATAAGTATATTATTTACATAATATTTTACAAATGTATATTTTTTAATTTAGAATTTCATGTTAAATTTATCCAAATTATTTTTATGAGTAAATTTTCTACATATTCGAGCTTCTACCAACCGCCAAGTCAGTATCGAGGGGTGTCTTCGTGTATATGTAAGATTGACATATTTATTGTGTGTGCTGTGAAAAATAAATGTGCATTTTCTGTAAATCCCTTTTGTTATAGGGATATCGAACAATGGCGATTTCTATCTACATAATGGTGAGTAAAATAAATGAAATTTTACTACGTATTATTTATTGAATGATACAGGATTTTAAGAGACATATTCTTTACAGTTTTCTTAGAATCTAGCAAGAACAAACAAAGTACACAAGATTTTTCTTCGTTTACGTATATAATACCAACTTAACTCAAGAAACGTTCCTCTACATTTATGGTGAAAGTTTCTATTAGAAGAATTTGTAAATTTTTGAAATGCTTCAGATATTTAATGGATACATTTTTTTGTATCTTATAGATATATTATGTAGAGATTCTAAAACACTATAGCCACATTGAGTATATAACGCTTATAGAGTTATTATGCTATATGGTGTTACCATATAGAGATTCTATAAGCACAAAATATTGTAATTTTTCTTTCAATATTATTGAGCTTATACAAAAATAACTTTTTAGTTACGTTTAGAATAAGATTAGGAAATTAAATGTAGAGTGGAATCCGCTTATAATGGACTTCGAGAGTCCAAGAGATTTGGTCCATTATAACCAAGTGTTATCAAATCAGGTCACACAAAATGGTGGATGCGCTTATTAAATTAATTCAGCTATTACCCGTATATCATATACGGAAAAGATATCTTTGCGACAGTTCGCTGATACATTTGTACAAATGATAAAAATAAACTAATAAATCATGTAATGTACATCAACAATAGAAAACCAAATAAAACATCATAAAACTGAACACAATGCTGATAAAATACTTTTGGAATAGTTCGTGCAGCTTCTCTAACGTGTAGGCGGTAAGAAATGGTGAGTCGGAGTATTTTATATTGATTTTTCAGAAATGCGGATAGAATTCTCGGAATTCAGACCATTACATAATGAAAGAAATAAAAACCGCGAATACTTGTGGGGTAGTGGCATATAGTGAGACATGCGCCGAATACAGTCTAGAAATTGTGTTGGCGAGTCAACATTTTCTTGGAATTGAACTGTTTTTCGGGAAGGGACCATCGTTTATTTGGTTTCCGCAATATTGATGGTTTGTTTTGCTAACAAACACGATCATTTTTATTTAATTACGTTTTATAACACTCACATTTTATTAATATAATATAATAATAAACCAAAATGACTACAAATGATTTTAATGCATTTATCATGAAAAATCACCCTGAAACAGAAGTAGAAAAACTTCTTATTCATATTTGGTAAAATAATAAAACAATATCTAATCACCTCAAAAATGTCATTGTACGAATCACGCAGGTGAACATGCAACTAAATAGATGGAAGTTATTGAAAGAGAAAAACCTATTTGGTCTTCACCGGATGTTCTGAGTATGAATCACCTTATGGAAGTATGTGACTCTGCGGTGGTTATCACATACTTCAAACAAGTATATAAAAAACCTCAGATAAGAAATTGTAATAATTTTCAACAAGAATTTTACTTCTTGTGACTTGTAAAAAAATAAGAACCCAAGTGGTGTTCATATTTAAACGTTTCACTTATAATTATTTGAGCTTAAGTATAATCTTCTTGCTTTATAGTAGTGAATAATATATTAGATTGGATAAAAAAATCTAAATAAGTATAACGATTTGGTTCTCATCATATGAGTATCCCAAAGTTGATTCATCCCGGTGTAGTGTATAATTTATACCTGTCGTTCGTGCTACAACTGACTTATGCGTATAAGATGGTTAAGGGGCATATGAAACGTAAGGGACTTCCGTAAAGGGCCGATGAGTCACCTAACACATAGTCAGGTGGCTTTTATACACCGTATTCGTATATGCCACTTACTACAAAAGAAAGAATCCCAACATTTAACAAAACGTTAGATTACTTTGACCGTTTCGAAAAAGAGCAGGTATACCGGTGTAGAATATCTTTTAAAATGCATAGAGTAGGTGTAGGTTGCAGGTGATTATATGTTATGCTTGACTTGGTTCTTGTGAAGAAAATTGGGTTGTGCTTTGGCATACAGCTGCTATTTTTTTAGTTTAACTTAAACCTTTTTGACTGTCGAAGTTTCAGGTATATTATTATGCGTTTTAAATAAGTGCAAATCAAAGAACACACACATTTATGCGATTTTCAGCAAGCATATAAATCTGTAAAATTTTGAAATGATTAAACATATTTATAGAATCTATATGACAGATATCGAACATAATTTTTGATTTTAGCAATGAATTAGCTTTAGCATTACAGGTTTTTCAAAATTTTACAGATTCTGCTTATAGAATTGCTGCTTTAAGTGGCATGATTGAAATTATTTATGTAGAAGTTTATCAAATTAATATAAAAATATCTTTCGAGAATTTGATATTTAGTTCATTTATTTTGTGTATGGATGACGTAACAAAAATAATCGCAGTGCTTTAGCACGTAACGTTACGTCATGAGCTTTTGGTTGACAAATGGTTGCCAAGTAACGAGCGTTGGCGTTTGGCTTTATTTTCCATTGGTCTAAAGTTTAAGGGATGGAGAATGTCCTAAATTACTTTAGTTTGAATTGTTTTGTTTAGTTTCTAGAGACACAAGCAAAAAAGGGATGGCTTCTCATTTTTTCATTGCATAGTGCTTATCAGTATGTAGTGCTTATCACTATATATCTATAAGCCAATAGAATCTTTTGATATTATTTCGTAATATATGTATAGCTATTCAGTATTAAATTACTATCCGTTTCAAATGTAGGGTTTTTTATTGATTGATAATTAGTATATATGTTGTCCGCATTCTTATAATTCCTCATGTTTTGCCTTTGTCATATCGTTGCTGGTATAAGTAGTGTATTCAATTTTATGCTAGTAGGAGATTCGCATAAAAATACTTTAGCAATACAAACATGTGTATAAGCAAGCCGCGCTTTTGACATTATCGATCGCGCGGAAACTCTTCCGTCCTGGCGCCTAGCTTGGTTTGGAGGGTGATTTTCACACACACAGCTTTGAATGAGGGAGGCTTTTCTACGTCAGCAATTCATCCCCTCTTACGTTATAGTTCGCACCACTATACTACAAGTGCAGATCGTCGTGTCGATCTATTGGTATGGTAGATAAATTGATGAACATCATGTTGTGAATTCAACGCGGCTTTCCGAGAATATCCAAGGGTGTTTTGAATGTCAAGGACATAAAATGAGCGCAGTTTTTAGATGTCGCGCGTCTCAAGTCTGAACCAATGAGATTTTTTCCGTTCGCGCACTCTTTTTTCTCGCAACTTTTATGTTTCGAGTTATTGTTGTTTTTGTATAAAAGAATGCGGTTGGAATTTTGTTTTGCATTGCATTCTTATATAAATTTCAATATTATATGTTGATTTTTAACAGTAGTATTTATTTATTTTTTGTTCAAGAATATATTGAATTGTTGATAAAAAACTATCATAAAGTTTTATGATAATTTTGCATATGTGGTCACATTGACAATACATTTTGATTATTATAGATTTTATGACGTACATATTATAATATCAGTTTTTTTTTTTTTTAAGTTACATTTATTTACATTTATTTGTATATCAGGAAAGATCTAATCTAAAACAATACTGATATTTTTAAAGGCGTTACGGTGAATAGTGAAAAATTTTTATCTTTTAGATTTTACAATCTCACTATTTTATGTCAACTAAACAATTTTTTATAAATATTTATTTAATTCGGGCAACGTACAATTTATGCATATTAAAAAAACTAAATTATGAACCATTGTAAAGTAAAATTTGGTTGTTATGGTGAGAAAATTATGGTTTGTCTGTACCTGACGTGACTTGCATATATAATTAATATTTTATGGGCGTATGGGTTCAGACAGGTAGAGGGTTGCATTCTCTGCTATATATGTATCTAGATATGGGGCTAGATATAGATACTATGTTATCGATTGTGTTTTTTCCCGTTTACACAATATTTATACTTTATAATAAATTGCAACTTTAGGTGTTCTAGGTAAAATATGTAGTCACTTGATAAATGTATGTTTCTTCTAAATAATCATAAAAAAATAATTGTGGCAATTACAATAAAACCCATCAAAGATAAAATAGATAACAGGAAATTGTTATCTAAAGTTATTTTTATTTTGCGTCTATAGCGAAATTGATAGTCAGTGGTGTAGGCTGGAGAGAATTAAAATTGTGAGCATATAAAATTTTATGTTAAATAACAGTCGGATATTATTACACACATGCCGATTTATAACAGACGGCACGGGGCACGTAATAAGACACTTCTATGTATATACTACATACATATATATTAGCGACGGGTGGTTAATACAGGTGGTGAATCGCGCTAATGTTAAACGTTATTATTATTAACAAACAAAATATCCATTAAAATCATTCCAATTAGTAAACATCATAAAATAATATTTGAAAAAAATATAAAATTCAAACAAAAAAAATTAAGTGTTTTTGGGAAGCAACATCGGTCGTCGGAAGTAAAGTTTACAATAGAAAAATCTACATCATCACTCAGGTAGATGGTAAAAAAAATCTATTAAACAACATCCATCGCAGACCATGAACTAAAGAGAGATGGGCACAACTTAGAAACAGGTTCGTTCCTGTGTGTTTAATAGAGATAAAAATACAATACCATTTCTATTCTTTGTATTTTCAGTCGAAACTTTACAATTATATACACACATATATATCTTCCTTACCTTTTGCGCTATTTTCCCCTTTCCCTTTTGACCGTTCAGGTACACAAACACACACCTCACAAAACTTGTGACGTAATTCCAGTTTGTCGATCTCGCTTGCCGTTTGTTCCGTCGCTCTCGTCCGCCAGTTCACTATCGAACGGCGACTTGTTCAGTTCGACGATTGCGTTGGTTTTTCGGTACAAAACCAACGCCATATTGGTCACTATCGGAGTATACAATGGATACGTAGGGTTAAGAACAATAGTGTTTGATTAGAACTTATTTAATTAAGTGTTTGGTGTATACGTACAAAATGTGCATATTGTTTGTATGAGGTGCAATTGCAGTGAAGTGTTTATGATAAATTTTGCTTTGCTTTGTGGATTATAAACAAATTGGAACTATCAGGTGAGAATAACATTTATGTAGATTATTTTTGTGTTTATTTGCTGGTTTCGATTTGATAAGTGAACGCATGTGTTTTTTTGTGTGATAAGGATATTGGCAAGGTTTTTTTTTAATAAAGAATATTTGTTTATTGAATTGCGTATTTTATAAGATTCTTAAAAATGTATATAGAGAGGTCGATATTATGTAGCAGGGTTGTTTGAACCGCCACTATCCTGAGTTTGTGTACTGGACTAGTCCGAATTATCGGAAAATCATTAATATATGATATTATAAGAATGAAAAATAAATGTAACTTCGGAATTCAATTGAAAGTTTCTATACATTTTGTTGTGGACAATAGAAATTGTTTTTTTTTTGTATATATATAGAGATACACTTAGTATTTAGATTTCGACTAAATTTAATAATTTAGAATCAAATTGATAGTTGAAATGAATTTTAAACCTTTTATAAAAGATTCTAGATAAGTATTTACAGTTATTTTTATGAGTTTACTTGTGTCAAAACCCAATGGCTACAACTCTATCGAGTAAGCACAGTTAGAATATTAAATGGTATAAACAGCGGTTGGTATTTTTGTTCGTTATAGGTATACCTGTGCTGTGCCATGGTAGTTTTAAGATTTGGCGCCTGGAGGCTATCGTACATTAACGTGTACATTAGCTTATTAGCGACACACTAATTCACTATGTTGCTTTCTGGCACCAATACCAATTAGTAGTTAGCGTTATCAGAACAATTATGTTATTATAATTAGAATTTTGCACACCCATAAAAAAAACACACACACGCACTAACGGAATTCCGAAAATAGTCACACTCGACTTAGGGAAGGTCAAAAGGTGTATTTCTGTTAAAATCTCGAGTTCGAAAATTTTCATGATTACTATACTTCCTGCTATACATTCGTATAAGAAAGTAAAATGTATGTATATATATATATATATATATATATATATATATATATATATATATATATATATATATATATATATATATATTTTTAAATATAACCATTTACATAAATATTAACTTATAGGGCTAAAGTGCCCTTTTAAGTTATCGTGCTCGTTTATTTTATTTCATTGCGTTAATTCAGCTCCAATGCTTTAGTGTAGTTGCATACTATATAATTTCAATATATGTTTAAAGTACATATTTAAAAATAAATAAAATAATATATGTATTTAAATGTTCCTATTCTTAGATGAAATATAATTGGATTAATGTCTAGTAATGATGAAGTAAATTTGATATTTATAATGCAATCTATGTTACCTATGGCTACCTTTATTAATTTGTGGACAAAGCAACAATAACATATCGACAATAAAATAAAATATTGTTTACGGCGAGCTAAAAACCTAAATTAAAATCAAGGTAGTAGGTTCTAGTGTCTGATACGGTATAGGTATATAATTGAATGTAAGTAGTTAGGTTTATTAAATGAGGCTATGGTGTACAATTAGAATTACATACATTCATATTGCAACATTCAAATTTACGTCGCTCCTCTGACACAAATTCGGTCAAAATTGAAAGTGGTTATTTTGAAGTGAACGAGTTTATAATTCGCACGTTAATAAATTATTGTAACTAGTTGCGCTGTTTGGCAATCATTGCAAATTATTATATAATAACATATTAATTTTGCTCTAGTTCATTTTTAAATTGTTTCTTCTAACTTTGTAAAACCAGTCACTCTAACTCAGTAAAACCTTGTTTGAGAGTTCGTTATTCTGTTACACAGAAAAAAAAAACTATTTGCAGTGTCCTGCACGTAGTACATACACATACTCTCACAGACGTTTAAAAAATAGTCAGACTCCATTTAGAGAAGGTCAAAAGGTGTATTACCGTAAAAATCACGAGATAAATTTTTTCATGAATACAAAAAATATATATATCAGAAACTTTTTCTTATTATGTTATAGCTGTATAAAACTTTGTATTTATTGATATACATATATAATCTTTTTAAAACAATTAAATCAGCTCTTTTAATCAACGACGCAATAAATTATACTACAATTTAAGGGTTTCTGAATATCCTGTTTAGGTAAAAACTAAGTTTGGTATATATTGTCGTTCGACACGGACCTCAAGTTCAAAATAATTAACTTCCGCTCAAAAACAATGCCTTTGCCTATAATTTACCGTGGGAAAACATGCAACTCGAAATAGACTTTGAAAATGTAAGACAAATAAGTTATGGTTTTGCCCGTAATTAGCAAGGTTTCATTTATTAGTAATGCAAATAAAATACATATTTTATATTAAAAATATATAATTACACTTTTGACCTTTATAAAAATTTGTAGTAGAAAATTTAAAATTATTTCAACATAAAACATAAATGAACTTATATTCCAAAGTCTTGTAATTAAAGTTTTGAATGTTATGGTTGTATTTGCACATAACACGTGTCCTCTCTGATAGATAACTCAGATAAGGCGTTATTATTTTCGCTTATTAATGACGTTGCATGTGTCAAAAATATGTTTTGTAATAGTAGGTATGGTATTTTGTTAATATTTTTTTATTACCCGATAATAAATTAAAAACGTTGTTTATGCCGCTGTTATATACAAAACATATTCAAATGTAAAACTATTAAATAAACTTATTAATCTAATAAAAATTGCTACACTGTACTGTACACCACCAGCAATAATCGCAATTTATGGTGCGAGAATCTGTAAACGTTTGAAAGCGTTTAAAATAATTTATTAATTTAATAATAAAACGCAAAATATTAAATGTTTGCTTAAATAATATAATATTTATTGATTTTAATAATATATTTATACTATTTATTTATTTCATATTATAAAATTATATTACCTAAAATCTATTCGAAACATTTTTATGTGCTGATACAAAAACAAGACCATAGTTCATTTATTATTTGTTATATTATTATTTAACATTTCCAGTGGCGTATAAAAATAAAATAAATATATTTTTTATAAAAGCTGTAACAATAATCGAACTATAAAATTAATATCTCGAATACTTTTATATACAGAAAGTTGCAAAGGAAGCTTTTTCGAAATAAGATAACAAAAACAGTTATTTATAATAGCCAGTAACATAAAAAAAATACAAATTCATTTCGTACCTAAATTAAAAAAAATACGCTTCCATGCTATTGATTACCGATGGTGGCAGCACATTCGCGGTAAAACATATTTTACACGTTGTAGAATTAATAAATATTTCGTTATCACAATTTTAATTTTAATTTACTGTTCTAAATTAAATAATAATTTCGGTCCGCCACTGTATTTATTTATAGATAATGACGGATTTATCTTCGCAGAATAAACGGGTGTATACACATGATTTAATACAAAAAAAAAAACTGTATAGATAAGATTAAAATAACACCGAATAAGTGATAAGGTCAGTGAAAAATAAACTTCACCAGTCGTATAGTGAACGAGTGCGTTGTCGTTATGGTGTAAATAGTCTGTTCGGGCTTCGTTATTTCGTATACCTGTGCAAATGTAAATATGGTGCGTTCCGTGGATATGAGTGTGCAAATTAAAAACATCTTACACCTTATAACGTTGTTTATCATACATTTCAACTATGATAAAGCTGTAATATTGATTGAAGAAACGCGAAAATTTCTTTTATGGCCAACATTATTACGAAACTTATTGGATAAACGTGTTTGGTATGAAGTGTTGCTTATCATGTAAGTTAAAAAAAATATTATATTAGGAGAGTGAACGATTGTTTTATTTAATCGTAGGTGCAATTGTGATATTTATGACGACGTGTCGCTCACTTCTTTGTTTAATACAGTGATGATACTTGTAATCATAACAGTGTTAAGCAAGGTCTTGGTTGTATGATAAAACGAGGGTTATATTTATGGCCTTGGATTGCTATGAACTAAAACTAGTGTTTATCAATATTTAGCACGTAAAATATGCTTTTCGCATTTGGAAATAATATAATTAATTACTCTTAAGACTAATAGTTCATTTGTCTTAGACTTTCAGTTCAGTTTTATTCCGAAGTACTCAAAATAGACTTGGAAAATGAATTTACGTTCTATTTTTTATTAGCAAATTACTAAAGCAATTTATTGTAATTATAATAATTATAAAACACACATTACACAATGGGAATTTTCCAATACTTATAGATATTTTTAAAACACATAAAAAGATATTGTTGTTTATTGGTAAACAAGTTTATATATTTTGTAATATATGTTATCAAAAATGTAGTTTAAACGAATATTAAAGGTTAATTGATAGGGTTCATTAGCATTTGTGGCACCTGGCACCCACATTTATTGGAACGGAAATTGTCCGAGAGACACTTGAAGGTTATTGCTAGCGTCCACTGACATTTTATTAAAATGTGAGCGCCAATATTTCTTTGACTGTGCCGAGACCAAGAAACAAAACGACTAAAACAAGCGATATTTACATAAATTTAAATATTTTTATGTTTACTGACATCTCTTGTCATTATAGTTTTTGTTTTAATTTTAAATATATTCAGGTAATCTTGAGGATCTCCGCCTTTGTGTTCGTGCTATTTTTTTAGTTTTAAATCTTTTGTTAATTACTATTCGTATATCTAACAAGGAATAGCTCTAATTTGTGAAGGCTAGAGAATCGAAAATGACAACTGAATAAATAAAATAAACAAATTCAAATGAAACTTTTTTAAATATGATCCAATTTTGTGGGATGTTTTATTCAAAAAATAATTTTTTGGTGGAGGATCTCAGGAATTGTATTAATTATCGCATATATAAATTTGTCATTTCATGAGAAACCGTAAACGCAAACAGACAATTTAATAATATTTATCATAAAGTAAAATTCAAATAAGCAAAATTAAAATATACTTCGTATATATTAAAACGTAAGCTCTAACGGTTATTATACATACAATAAATAACTATTATATTTGCAAACCACAGTTTTGGTTACACAACAATGAAATTACGCGGTTTTTTTTTATTAATAAGTGTAATGGTTCAGCGAAACCAATGAAAATGCATATTTTCATCCTTGAAATTACTTTTGTGGAAAACCACCTGTGAAAAAATACTTTATCTAACAGATATGTAAGTTTATTCAGCTTATAACCGAAAGTCATAAAAAATATATTTATATATATATTTTTATATATATATATATATATATATATATATATATATATATATATATATATATATATATATATATATATATATATATATATATATATATATATATATATATATATATATATATATATATTGAATAGCTACTATTTTTATTTTTAAAATAAAGGTGATTTAAATAATTTACTAATGTTACAAATTATGTATATTGTTTTCAACAATGTTTTCTTTGTATTGCAGAATGCATACCCCAGTCGGTACATTAGAAAGAGATCAAGCGCCACCTTCAGACACATTTTGCAAAGTTCAAGACAACCCATTATCACTCTCCAACAAAGATGACCGGGAAAATTTTACAAACAGGTAAAAAAGAGATAACTCTAAGTTAATTTAAATATAATTGCGTTCGATATATACTAGAGGTCTTTGCTCTGCAACTTCACTAAAGGTCACATTTTTATAGTGTGGGTTACAAAAAAAAATAGATGTTATTAATTGATTATAGTAAAAAATTACAAATTATTACCTACTAGCTGTTTTTTGCTCATATTTTTTATTAAAAAAATAGTGATTATAAAAAGTTATCTGTAAATATTTCTGTATTATTGATAGTGTGAATTAGTGACGTAAATCAGTTTTATATAATCAAACTTAAAACAGACATTTAAATTTGGTATATACCGGTTGTTCCAAAATTTGCCGACTATTCGCAGTAAAAGTTAAACATTTGTAGCTGATGTAATCATTGGTAACCTAATTTATTGTTATGCTGGGAATAATATAATTTTATAGGTATAAATATATAAATAAAATTATAACCTTGTGTTTGATAAAATCGAAAATGGATAGAAATCCTTGAAGTTTAACGAAAGTACGCAGCACTGCTACTTGATGATCATGAACCATATATTCATATTAGGTAATTAAAATTATCTAAATTGTTTATAATGATTATTGATAAGTTTGGAACAGCGTCATTTTGATGGTTATACATTCCACGCAAAAATATAGTAAACAAATTATTATTTAGAAATGAACAACTTTTTTTTTTGTCTTTATGCTAAGTGATTGCTACGTATACTGACCTATACTTATTTAGTGTATTTTATTTGAGGCGATTGAGCAAAATAGTATTGTGTCGTAAGTAATTTATTATTTATTATATACAAGAAAAAACAATCATAACTCTGTAATTTTTGTGAATTGCTAAGAGTCTCGCTTTCACAAAGTTTTCAACAGATATGTTACTGTTTTCACACTGGTGTCATATACGTATTTATAAATATCCAAATAGGCGAACGTGAACTTTCTAACGTTTTTTTTTTTTTGACAATATAATACATAATATATAAACAAAAACTTACCTGAGATATACATAAAAAGTGACATTGTATCATGAGGTTTCCTTCGACCTTCAGATTAAATATACATTCCCTTGTAGTTTTAATGTCTCAAGCGAAATAATGTCGTTTAATTACAACATAAACTATAAACTAACAATATACCTTCATACTGTTTAAGGTAATATAGAAATAAATACAGAACTAACTAGTTTGACATTACATTAGCATTGTTTCAGTTAGAGACGATTAAAAGACAATTTACCGGGTATTAGAACGATTTATCTTTTAATCCTCATTTTGATCACAATTTTAATAGATGATTGAAAGTTTTAAATTATTTATCATAGGTATTTGTATTTTATACATTTTGATAAATATTGATTTTGGAGTACAATGGAAATGAAAGACTTCATAAAAGAGTTGATCTTGGAATAAATTAAATGATTCGATTAATTGAATAAAATATTTTTTTTAAATAAGCATTTGTTGAAATTTAGTGAAGCGTTGTGAAGTAATAAAGATTTAAATCACAAACGTATGGAAACTGATTAATATGTGTGCCAAAGCATATAAACAGATATTGCTATCTTATTTTTATAAGGAACGACATAAAATTATGTACAGGCTACTCGGAATAGCTTAGAACCTAACCTTGGTGCGCAGAAGACTGTTGATACCGCAACTGTATAATGCTTTTTCAAGGTCGCGCTTCTAGCTATTCCGAGTAGCCTGTATGTTAAATATGCGTTTTTTGTTGTTGATTAACTAATTTGATTAATGATTTGACTGAGTAACTTTAATTTAGTGCAACATTACTACAATTCTGTTACGTAATTTTTAATAAAAAGTCATCTTTTTTACATCTGTATATAAATGGCCAGCAGCTTGTAGATAAAAATGCAATATATTATTTATTATTAAGTATTAATTTAATAGCTGTATTTGTGATGCATAATTAAATATTCAGTAGAATTATTAATCCTTTATTTATATTGAAACAAATGAAAGTTGTAACCTTGTAACCAATACCATGTCTTGTTTATACTCTAATTGAAATTCAGAACACACAAAAATTGATTTGACTAGTTTACTTTAACCATTTTCTGATAAATATCTACGAACAGATTTGTATGTTAAAATGTTGGTTTCGAAAGATTATTGATGTTGTATTTGTTGCTACCCAATCAAAAACATATATTTGGCCTTCACGAAAATAAATTTAAATTTATTTGTTATGCTACCTATTTGTTAATACCTGGATATCCAATAGTTTTGTATAAATTTTCATTAGTTTTGTAAGTGCAAAGTGTAGGTACTATCAAACAATTGATAAGCCCTTATCAGTGACGTGTGTATAGCAAGTCTTGTGATGGAAAGTGGAAATGGTTAGCGATTTTCTGTTAGTGTGTCGTTGCATTTCCTAATGCAAAGGTGATTAGTTTGCACGTGATATAGGTATTTGGAAAATGGTTTTTCTATGGTTTCAACAACAACCTGTCAAACAAAAAAATGATCTGGTTAAAAGGTATTTATACGTTTTGTTTTTCTGTGGATCATGAATTATGTACATACATAATTATATTAATTGCTGTATTGTTATAGTTTCATATTTAATTTATACATAATTAGTGTTAATTGAAAAGTTACTGATAACAATAATTAATTATAAATATTAGAATAATAAATCGCGAAACTGCCAATAACTAGATTTAGTAATTCTTGTTTTGTTTCGCATTGCACCACTCACAAATAATCTCTGATTGATCTATAATTTTTTAGTTTTATGATACAATCGTATAATTCTGAACATGTCTGTAATTATAAAATGAAACTGTAAATTATTAAATTTATTCATAGAAAAACTTAGAAACTATAGAAATAAAAGCTAGTTTGATTTAAAGGTGCTTTAAATTCATTAATTAATAAATTTTTTTTAGTAAACTTTATTATATAAAATAAAGAATTACGTTATATTAATTTATTAATTGTAATACATGTTTCATTTGCAATTCACTTAAAATAGTGTAATTGGTGACCCATTTTTACAGATCCTCGTTACAGCTTATAGAATTACAGACTTGCTTAGTATTAGTACCATTAGTGTGAAGTGTATAGAAAGTGAATTAAATGCGACGGTTTGAATTGATTTGCGGGATTGGATTAGCGTAATTGAAATTAGCAGACAGGAGTAGAAGAATGTATGTTGGAAAAAAAGACCAGAACGAATTGTTCAACAAGATGCTGTTATGTTCATTTAGCACAATAATAATTCTCCAGTAAATATTTGTAGGGTAATTTGTTGTAATTTAGTAATAAAATAATTCTTTTGTGTATTGTATTATCAAAACATTTAGATAATTTAAAGAAAGCTTTAAAATATATAAGAATGTTAATTTTTGTTAGTTTTAGTACATGGACATAAATTAAAACTGAATCTATCTGTTTATTGTGATATATCTATTTGATAAACAACCCATTTGTTTGATATGTAAATATTTTTCTATGGATAAACAACTTGAAACGGTTATACAAATATGTATTTTACATTTAAAATTTTAAAGCATTATAAATAGACAAAGCATAAATTGTATTCGAGAAAATTTAGAATCCATATTGAGTTTCCTCATGGTCGAATTTTTATAACTTTATGACACACTTGGAAACAACCAAACAATAACTTTTATTTTAAACTAAACTAATAATTTAGAAAATTGTATAAATTGTTAAAATCAAGGCCCTTTAGCGTGTGCCTTTGTTTTACTGTACTTATCATAACATCACACTCATTATAGCTATCCCTGTTTCCGTCAATTCCTATGTAAAATACATTATTTTATTTTTCCTGTATTTTAGATTTTCAAACGATTAAAACATATAAGCTATCTGTTTCCACGTAGAATAACATACAGTTTTAATTATCAAGCACTCACATATTTAGTGCCGAAATTAGCTATTACTTATTTTAATAATAAGTGGTTAATAGGTGTGTTATGTTTGTTTGTATTCTAGTATGCTATGTATTCAAGAAGAGTTAGAACAAATGAGTATGCAACCACCAGCAGTACCAATTCCGGATGGTGTTCAAATTCCGATATCCGGTTCCGGGGATAGTGATAGTTCACCGGATAATACACAAGCGCCGATGGATAGTAAACAGGGTTGGATACACGGAATTTTCGGCTGTTTAAGACCTGTACTATCAATCATTGGCAAAGCAGCAACGAATGAAATTAAAGGAAATCAACAAGGTAACACGTTTAAATAATTCAGATTTTAAATCAGTTTTAATATTTATTTATTTCTGATATTGTTTTAAATTATTTATTATTAAATACATGACTAAAGGAAAATTAATATTGGATGTGGAAAAGAAAGTAATAGTTATTTTTAAATAGAAAGCTATCCATTTATGTTTGAGTAAATATTGTAATGATAGTAGTTCCATCTATTGTAAATAATTTTATATCGAAACAATTTATTGCTAAATTAGTTTTAACGAAAAAGCGAGAAAATAAAATTGTGAAAACTAATATGTAGGTGGTAACCGTGACCTTACTATGCAAGCTGTATTGAAATTGATAAGAAATGCGTTCACAGAGTGACTATGTATCATGTGTAATACCGTGGTGATACCTCAGCATAAACTCTGACCTATAATCTTGTGTTATATTTAGACGACTGGGAAATTCCATTTGAATCAATAAGCGACTTGCAATGGCTAGGTTCCGGCGCGCAGGGTGCCGTATTTTCCGGTATTTTAAAAAGAGAATTAGTAGCGGTGAAAAAAGTCCGCGAACCTAAGGAGACTGACATCAAAAATCTGCGTAAACTCAACCATCCGAATATCGTGAAATTCAAGGGGGTCTGCACACAAGCACCTTGCTATTGCATTATCATGGAGTATTGCCCACTGGGACCGTTGTATGACTATTTGAAAACTGGCGAAATTGTACCACCTGTTCGGTTGGTCAACTGGGCCAAACAGATTGCATCTGGCATGCACTATCTGCACTTACACAAAATTATTCACCGAGATCTCAAAAGCCCAAAGTAAGTCAATAGTATTCGTAAATCACGACAATAGTAACAAAAATTTAGAATTATTATCTTATACATTCTGATTTATGTTATATTATAAATCAGACCCGGAACTAGTAATTTTAATATGAACTTATTATTATATGTATAATTTAATTTTCGCCTTAAACACTAATGAATTAACAAATTTTTTTTTTAATTATTAGTGTCTTAATCGCAAAAGATGAAATGGTAAAAATAAGTGATTTTGGAACAAGTCGTGAATGGAATGAAGTTAGTACAAAAATGAGTTTTGCCGGTACAGTAGCTTGGATGGCACCAGAAATAATCAGAAATGAACCATGCTCGGAAAAAGTTGATATATGGTCGTATGGTGTAGTACTTTGGGAATTACTCTCATGTGAAGTACCATACAAAGATGTTGATTCTTCAGCAATTATCTGGGGTGTTGGTTCAAACTCCTTGCACCTACCAATACCGACATCGTGTCCGGAAGGTTTTAAATTGTTGGCTAAACAATGTTGGAGTGCGAAACCTCGAAATCGGCCATCATTCAAGCATATACTAATTCATTTAGATATTGCGGCAGTTGAAGTATGTAAATATTATTTTTTTCTATTTTATTGTGTATTTATTTAAATATTCATTTAGATCTTAAGTAAACCAATCGACCAGTTCGTAAAAACGCAAATGTCATGGAAAGAAGAAATCAGAGTTCACATGGCACATATGCAAACAAATGGATCACAAGTACCACGATTTGAAGAAGATCTAGTTAGGCGTAGAAAAGAAGAATTAAAACACGCTCAGGAGGTCCGTGAACATTATGAACGAAAGTTAGAAAGAACGAATCAACTCTATTTGGAATTAAGTGCCGTATTGCTTCAAATTGAACAGCGCGAAAGAGATTTATTAAAGTAAGTTTTTTTACAATCTTAAATTTATTTTTAATTATTTATTTGAAAAAGCTTTCACTAGCTTATGCTGTTATTTAATATCTATGATGATATATATAAAAAGTTCTATTTCAGACTCATATTCTAGTTGAATAGTCGCTTTGATCGTAAAAACAGTGAATACAGCAAATATGAAAATATCTTTTACACTTTTATTGAATATTCAATTCCTTTCAGGCGCGAACAACAAAGTTTAGAACATAAACCATGTAAGAAGCGTTTAGTAAATCCACTTTTACGAGCACAAGAACGATTTCATCGGCGCAGAGCAAGCCAGCAGTCTACGACACCAACATCACCCGAGCGGAATTCGACTACCAGTCCAGATAGTCCACAACCAGTAAGTTCATAATTTAGCGTTTTATCTTTTACTGTCACTGTTAAAAATGGTATGCAGACGCAGTTAAATTCTTTCCCAAAATTACTTTTCTTGATAAATGCGCAATTTAAATTATTAACTAAATATTATAAATGAACTTTGAAATGAAATCGTATCAAATACAAATTAAAAAATATATATTAATTAATAAAAAAAATAAAACAATTATTTATTATTAAAATTATAAAAGTACTACAGTTTACTATTGTGTCAATGACTCTACTAGTAAACATTTGTCATTTAACCTGATTACAGTCACCAATGAAAGCAGCTCTTTACGCTCAGCTGAACGATGCATCACAACCGGAATCAATTGTGGTATCTACGTCATCGTCAAAACAACGGAAGTTACGCCACAGACGTACGAATTCCGGGTCCCCACGAACATCATGCGGATCACCGAGAACCTCGTCGGTGCGAAATTCGTGTTTGGTAGACAGTGAGACACAAACCGACAACATGGACATTAGTGAAACGGATACTAGTCCAAATGCGAACTATTCTACAAGACAGTTTCATCACAGAATCTCACAACCTCAACGGGTCGTTGTTGAGGAAATCGCACCAGTTGGCAACGATTTGGAAACATTGAATGGAAACTGTATTCAGTTACATTATTTGGAGAAGGAACCTGGTGAGTTTATAATTATTTTATTTCAATATAATTCATATATTTGTTTCGTCAGTCGTTATATCGTAATATTTATGTGATTTACGAGTATTTTTTTAAAAACCAAAGTTATGGAATCGTATAAAAGAGTTTGAATTAAAGTTTAGGATTACCAAAATATATTTCTTATCGTTTTTAGCAACTCAAGTGTTTACAAGGATGGATTCCTGTTCAAGTCCGGATTTACTAGATGAACCGGATTCAAACAGCAATCCACGAACCCTTGACGTGCGAGAATGTAGTGATGATGATAATTTAGATCGCTTGGATAGAAAAGTAACAGCTATAGTAAATGGCAATCGTTATACTGATCATCCATCTGATAATGGCAACATATCAGATGGCGAAATATTACGCGTGACACGAGATGAAGAGTTAATATTTCGGCAACATAGTTCAGAAACTCAGATGTCTGGTGATTCAGTAGAAGATGTATGTGAGAGTTTATCGGACGAAGAAGGTGAAGTACCTGGTGAATATCCCTCATTACGAAGAAGAAGGTAGTTTTAATATAAATTAAACTTTGTTCAAGGAGTTATTCACATATTTAATTTTTATTGAATATATTTAATAATTTGAATTATTTTTTCAGTATTGCAAGACGTCCAATAGGACCTGGTCGAAGATCTCAACGTTACAAGTACAACCCGCGCGAACCACTCGCCTCTGATGAAGAAAACACATCGGAATACTCGCATGAACCATCAAGTCAACATTCCACTTTAGAATCGAATCCAGGTGTAGTACGGGCCTTCAATTCGATGCAACATAAACGGCCTAACATCACGTCAGATGGGTCATCGGACAGCGAATCGGATGAAATCAGTGACACAACGATTGCAACACAACTCTGTGTTGCACAAGTAACGGCCGAGACAAGTGTGTAATTTTACTATTTTATTTTCGTTGTTGAGTAAAAGAGACTAGACATTTTTGTAAATATAAGTACAATAATATTTTTTTAATTTTGATTTATTTGCAATAAGTTTTAAATATATCGACTGAGTTAATTTTTAGTTATTGTTCGGTTTCGAACGAAAGAAGTTGAATGATTTGTTTGTTTTGTTTTTTACGTTTATTAGTTTTATATTTTATTACTGCCATCACATATATTTTGGAATATTTGGTAATTTTCAGACCTAAATTATAAAACGGGAAATTCCATTGAACTCCAAGTGACATAGGTAAATGCAACATATTTAATTTTTCGTATATATTATAAAATATTTTTAATAGATTAATTCGTGACGCCATATTACTTAATATATAGATCAGAAACCACGAAATAATACTTTCCTAACGTTAAATGTTGCAACTATTAAATATATTTATGGTAACCGTTTAGATGCATTCGTATGTCTACTTTTGTTGTTTATCTGTATCTCCAGAAGTTTGCTTTAAACATTTATGCGTGAATATTACAAAATATTCGAAACAATCATTTTGTAGTTCTTTTTAACAGAATCACCTTAAGGCGGCTATAACATATACATTATTCAAAATTGGCTGCTTAGATATGTTTACATCACATAAAGATGCCAATTTAATTTGATAACACTAATTTTATTTATTGTTATTTATTTAAAAAATGATGATTTATAAATTTTGTTTGTGTTTTTTCTTAATTGTATTGTATTATTTAAAAGTTTAAACCTCAGCGCTAAACAGTAGATAAGCAAAATAAACAAATCATTGATTATTTGAGATAGTTATGTATCTCATATTTTAAAATTTGGCATGTATCATGTTCACTAAGACAGATTTTTATTAGGTTTAAGTTTTCATGAACAAAGTAAACCGATTTGTGATTTATGATATTTTATTAGTATATTTTAGTACAATATTATTTTAAACATTTCAAAATCATTCCACTGTGAATACAGATCATTTTATGTTAGTGTATTTGTTATATAATTAGTTATATAACAAATTCGTATGTTGAAAATGAAATATTGAAATTATACTGCGTGACAAAATCTATTTTTTGCTAATAAAGAAAGTTATAAAATTGAAAGCAATCGATGTTTTCCGCGATTGAAAGATTCATGCTAAACGAAACATTGTTTCATTAATAAATTACTATCCAATACCTTGTTTAACACGGTTTTTTATTTAACACCATTTTTATTATGCAAGGATATAAAATCAAGAACGTATTTCCTATTTTATCGTTGCACCGCACGGTTTTGACAATACACTGGTGAACGTGTTAAATAAAAAATTTCTGCGTTAATTAAATAAATAAATATTTACTAAATTATGTCAATTTATACTGCATTGTTTTAAAATATATTTAATATTTCGTTTTCACAATGAATGTTGTGTGTTGTGTAGTTTGTACAATAGTTAAGTTTTTCTGTTAATTTTAAATTACATAAGTACTTATTCGTCCATTATTTTTACGTATTTTTTTGTATTGTGCTCAATTTTCTTACTCATAGAATACTACGATAGTATAATTTATTATTTTCAATTTGTTATTGATTATATAATTATCTTTTAAAACTAATTCTAATCTGTTATTGGCAGTATTACTATTTAAAAAGAAATTTCAGTTTTTCAAATATATCTTGAAACATTCTAAACTATCAAATGCATAAATTGTTTTGAAGCCTTGCGCCCTTCCATGTAAAACCTTTTGAGGAACGCATGAATATAAAAATAAGAAATTATATATACATATATAATAAAATTAAAGAAATCCGGTTTCATTTCAGTAGGAACGTGCACGCATCATTTGCTTATTTCGTGTGAAGTAGATTTGTTTTTCTACGTATAAATGTGTAGTTCACTGATTGTGAGTTTATTTAAAAATGTAAGTATCAATAAATAATTATTATTTATATTTTATTATTTTCTCTATTTAAAATGTACCTGCTTCACACAGGCATACGGTAAGAAGTGTTTGCAGCTTTGAACACCACAGAGAATAATAATGTGATATATTATTTTTTTATATACAAAACAATAATTTCTCATGCGATTTTTGATTGTTTCACTATTATGCTTATGTGCCACATTGCCTTTTCATCACAATATATTTTGTAAGATATATAAATAATGTAGGGAGTTGTCTCTAATGTTGCATATTTTAGATATAACAAAAGTATTCCGAATTCACATTAAAACTATTTACTATGATTAATAAATGTTCGTTTTGATACTAGCCATTATTGGTTTAAAATTACAATCAACCATTAAAATTAGCAATTTTGTTTTCATGTTCTAAATGTGTAAATTATAACATTGATTAAAAAAATATAATAATAAACAGAGTTGGGTTCTTGCTTAGTTTAAACAGAAAATGTATTGTTGAATGAAAATAATGGCCATCTCTGATAATGTTAATGTTTGATAGCGAATTGAACAAGTAAATAATGTATTGTTTCACTTGATCCTATAAAGATAAAAATATATAAAAAATAAGTTGCAATTATAAATTCGTATTGCTCAAGAGCCATTCTATGTTTTTCGAAAAAATCTCGTTCTCTTATGTCTATCTTTTTTTAGATTGTTGTTAAAAACTGTGTATGTATTTGAAATATAATTTCTATGTTACATTTCATACATTTGTTACTATACATGACTTTTTTCTACAATATCCATGAAGTGAAAACAATATTAAATTCGTTTCATTTTTTAATTGAGTTAAACTCATAATAGTCAAGTCATCAATTAAAATTTACTTCAATAAAATAAAATACATGTTATGCTGCATATAGTTAAGCGTATATTATCTAATACTATTAGAAAATGAAAAATCTTTTTAAATAAAAATTTATTTAGGCTAGAATACGGATTAATATTACAAATACAGTAGAATCAAATAAAAATAGTTAAAATCTTCTAAATTGTTTTCGAAACTTTTCATAATGATAATCATCAGTAGCCCTTTCTGCTTTATCTTTTGACTTCGGCTTTTCATTTGGTTTAGCTTCAGTTTCCGTTTTCTCATCAGTTGCTTTTTGTTTTCGTTTCGGCTGGTCACCGTAATCGATGTTAACTAAAACAATATAATACATAACATATTGAAAAATATAAGTAAAGTATAGACCCCTTACATCTGTTGTGCTGTACAAAATTCACAGCCATATTTGTTGGAACAAATTGAGATGGACCATCTTTTTTATTATGTTTCTCCCATAATAATCGGAGTTTGGCTTCTTCGGTCGCTTCGATATTTCTGATTTTTGCTTCTATACCTAAATCTACTTCTGGAATACCACTTAACATTTGGTTGGATAACATTTCTTCAGACCTTTGTGTGGATGATTCTCGTAAATGTTTTGGTACTGCTAGAAGTGCAGCTTCTTCAGGTGTGAAATACTTTGATTTTGTTTCTTTAATGCCTGTTTCTGTTTTGCTTTCTTGTTGCTCTTTGCCTGTTCTTCGAGATAATTGCTCTTCAATATATTTCATCATTTCTTCATCTTCGTCTCGTTTATTCGTCTCTACTGAGAATTGAGTTCCTATTCCCGTATCGTATGCATCGTCAACTCTTTTTATTTTACCGCTTTTTAAACTAGACATATCTATCATACCACCAGCTTTAATCTTATACGGATCTTTCTAAAATACATAAAACTTGTATAGATCATTTGTGAAAAATATACAATAAATTATTTACACCACTAGCTTCCTCTTCTACTGTAAGTCTTGTTCCTAAAGCTAAACCCATTATGCTAACTCCATGCGGACGTTTCCTTAATTTTTGCAAATCCTTCATTTCTTCCAATTTGGAACTACAATTAAATACAAGAATTAAGTACCTAATAATAAAGGTTGTATTAAATTTTAACCTGATGTTAATTTCTCCATCATTGTCGGAATCATTACCACTCTCCGATTTTACTCGCTGTCGTAATTGTTTTCGTTTGGAAGATTTAAATATAATCTTTTCAACCTCAATTTCAGACATTTCGTTTATATTTTTGACAGATGTAGTAAGTGTTTTAACATTTCTGTTACTGCTGGTTCACAGTTGCAGTTATAAAGCAGAGAGTGATCTTTTATTATTGTACCTACATTTTGCCATAGGAGTCCCATCGGATAGAACCACTGGGGCATATTACCCTCTTTGTATTATGTATATACATTTATTATTATTTTCAAATAATTTTATTTTTGTTCTTAAATATTATTTATAGTTGCGCTAATTTTATTTATATTTATAAAATATTACCTCTCAACTGATTCGCACGAATTTATATAGAAAATAATGCTGTTTTAGTTAAAATTAATAATAAATCGGAAATCCGATTGCTTATAACTAATATTTTATTTTATAAATTGCAGTTGATTGAAGATCCTTGCTATCCATCAGCAGTTCAATCAGAAAACATCTTCAACAACAATTGGAGGACATCTAGAGGATTTTAAGGAATGAATGAAACAAATACATTTTGTACTTAAATATTTAAACTAATTAATTTTATTTATATTTTGCAGAAAATACAGTCGATGGAAGAGCATTGCAGTCCATCTGCAGTTCAAAGATCAGCGCCTCATCCTCCCTAAACAGATAAAAACAAATATGATTTATTATACATCGAATTTGTTTCGGAGATATTGCAAAATCCGCAAAAAATAATTAGATTTGAATATTCTTTTCAAAAATAGGAAACAGACACAAACGGAGTTCCGAAAATAGTTAGACTCGACTCAGGGAAGGTCAAAAGGTGTTTTTCCGTCCAAATTTTTCATAATTACAATACTTCCTTATATACATTCGTATAAGAAAGTAAAAATATAAATATAAAAATTGTTTCATTGCGATAAGTAAATGACATTGTATGCCCTTTTTTATCGATATATCATGTGAAGGATAGGTAAACAAAGTAATCCTTTCACAAAGATTAAAAGCACATAGAATATTTTTCATTCGGTATAAAGCGTACATCACGGCTTAAAATACATGCCGCAATAATTTGTAGATAAGTGTACGATGAGCGCGTCTGTTAAAAATCTTAAAAACCCAAAGTGCAATTAAAATTTGCGATAAAGCACATCAAAGTGGATTAGTGTCGAAAAGGGATTAATTGATTAGACATTTTAAACGAAAATATAAGTTGTTATAAAATTGGTCACAGATTTGTGCTTAAAGAAAATCTATAGTCGATGCCCAATCTTCTTCGGATAAAAATGGATGAACGTATGTTGTTTGTAGCGACTATTTTGCTTAGTTTTTATGCGAGTTGCCATGCATTCACCCTCCGTGAAATATATGCTTGAATGGACGATGAAGGTAAGCAGAAATTCAGCAACCATCTATTGTGTGTTTGTTTACATTACACAAGTTGTGTTTATACATGAGCCGCTTTGTTTTTGTTTGCAGACAAAGAGAGTTTCTTGCGATTCTATCTTGCCAGGGGTATCGTGAATTTCAACGTTAGCGAATGCTCAATATTTCCTTACAATTTGCATATATCAATGAAATCGATCAATAAATGTTTCAGTATGCAAATTATGCAATTTAGTAATACTTACTTATGATAGTTATTAGTTTATCTATTTAGTGAAAACTCTAAAAAAAAATAACACAATCACAACTGCTTGTGATGTTTTATTTAGCACCGAAAAGGGAAAGTCTGTAAGTATCTCAAATTGGAAAATGTCTTTAATATAAAGTCTATCATCGCCCTGAATCTAAATATATATATACATATATATATATATATATATATATATATATATATATATATATATATATATATATATATATATATATATATATATATAACTCATATACTTGTATGTAAGTCGTCGCACGTAAAACTAAAATTTGTCGCTTCTTCTTCCCTGAAGATACTACACAGATTGATACCAAATTTGGTATATATAATTTATGGGTAACTAATTCGTGCCCCTCGAATTTTAAATTCACTAGGCTTAAGGCGAGCTCTGAAAATTGGCAAGCAATAAGCGCATTTTTGAGTGAAACATATTGACGATTTAGAATCATTATATGTTATGTAGGTATATTTAGAAAAAAATTATAGATCATATTCTTATGTTTAAATACATATTATAATAATCGATTAGCTTATTTGCTAACAGTTAGTATAAAAACGCAAAATTAGTCACTAATATATATTTTATATCACTGGATGTAAAGTATTGAAACACAACACAAATTCTAAGTAAATTGACTTATTTTAATAAAACATCAAGTTTTGGGAAGGGAATACGTAGAAATGATTGATTATCTGGAATAATAATTTTTCTTATTAGACATAAATATTATGTTGTTTTCATTTACTATATAATTATTGGGATTATCTGCATCATAAATCAATATATTATTGAGTTTAATGCTATTTATCTAAACCGAGGATTAGTTATTGTGAAATTATTAGAAAATTTGAACTTTACGTTTATATCTATGAATGGAAAGATCCAGTTCATAGTATTTGATTGCGAAGTGTATTTTTTACTAGCATACATTATATTTTAAATTGATGCTTATGAAATGCATTTTTTTATACATTCGGATAGCGAAGGGAAAATATAAGAATTTATACAAACATATTTCAACTCTATGGATAGCTATTGAATTTTGATTTCATAAATATGGTATGGAAATTTGTTTCATCATACTTTTAAAGCGTAACTTTAAACACTAAATAGTAATTGAATGCAGCTATTAAATAATAAACAAAATTATAACTATATATATATATATATATATATATATTCTTCTAAAGATCAAGATTACTAAAATATACTTTGGACGAGTTATTTTTAACTAAATAAATGAAATAATTCGTACCTAAGTACGATAAAAATGGCTGTAGCTCATTCCTAAAAGTCATTCATAGATGTGCAAACTACAAAGACTTGATATAATAAAGATTCACACATGCGATATGCTTGTACAGAAGTCTTATATTTGTTTTATTGCATAGATTATTTGGATTAATGGATTATAGATGGTGATTTGAAATGCTGCTTTAATCTCTTTGATATAAAATAGATTTAGTTATAAAATAACACGTCCTCAGAGTTTGTGTACACACACCAGAAGTTTCATTAATTTACGTTCAATTATTGCAACAATATAATGCATAGTTTGGTGTTAATTTGCATACTGTTTGCGGGGATTTCATATGCAGCTGTAATAACAACACCCTTTCCTAATGTATATAAAAACATTTCTGTTGAAGGTAAGTAGTAATTACAACGTTAATGACATTTAAATTTATCAAATATATTTCAGTAAATAATCAATGACGGATTTTGTTACTGAAGAATTATGATAAATTACTTCTGCTATTTTATTTTCGTACAATTTAGATATAATAATTGAAAATTTGCCAAAAAACAAAACAAATATGATGTTATATTTTTGTTTTGTTAAACGTTATTTTATATATATTTTGGTGGAATTGTGATTGTTTTCTTTATTTTGTTATAATGTATTTTTGGATATTTTTTTAGTTATTTGATATAATTGCGAATATTAATCTATAGAAAATAAAAATAATTCTAAAATGATCATATGTATGCCCGGTTGCAGAAAATTCTCATATACATATATTTTATCTTTATAGAACATAAAACGTTTGTTTCATACTATCTAATGAAGGCGTATTATCAAACCCATCCACAAATGGCTTATATGTTAAACGAAATGAATATGGACCCGGATGTCGTCTTAAGAATGGAGGTATTTGTTCAACTAAATTGTGTATATACTTAATATAAAATTAAAAATTGGTGTTTTTGATACTGTTAAGAACAGTACATTACACAAAAATCATAAATTAATATATTGTTGAATGTGAGATTACTTATACGCATTAAGTATAGAAAAACATCGATTTAAAGGCTGGTTCACTCCTTTTATACCATTCAAGTATTACGTAGATTGTAGATATGTTATCAATACTTAATACTGTTATTATATAATATAATTGAAATCATTTTCAACCAGAGTTAAATATCAAATGGAACCCTAATTTCTGATGGAATATCTAATATAATATTACTAAAAATAACTTCGTTTATTTTTTTCCGATTCAGAGTATTGAAACACCGACAAATTTTGCGGTGAACTTGTACCAATGGACAGCGAAATACTACAATTTATCCGATGAGCAAATGCATCGTTTAGGAAGGGGAGAACTTATTTGTATTCCACCAGAGATGGTTGAATGTGTGGATAGTGGAGATTCCGGCAGTATTTGCTGTACATAATAAACATAATTTCAGAAAATGTGTATCAAAATATTACAATAAAACATCAATTCTTTAAGACACACATTTATCAATATGCTTACTTTAAATATAATCAATGCCATAATTAATCATTTTAACAACCCCATGTATTTATTTCCAGGACTGCTTTAATTTTATTATAGATCCAGTTTACAATGTAGAAAATACATGTAAAGTTACTTATACTATCCCCTGACCTCTGTCAAGTTAGTGAACCAGCCTTTTAATTTTAACCGTGTTTCTTTATTATAAGAAAATATTCTGTGTTTGAATTTTCTTGTGTATTTATAGGTACTTTCCCAGTATTATTTACAAAAATATAAATCCTTTTAATTAATTTCTTAACTAGCAACACAGTTATTCTTCTTCTTCCTTTTTATCTGTTTACATAATGTGTCTATTTTATTTAAATAGCTCCATTTGATTGTATGACGATCAACGTAAAAGAATTAGAATTTCGGTAAAATTTAGATTTGTAATTTTTTAGAGTATCGAAACACCAGAAAACTTTGCCATGGATTTGTACAAATGGACAGCCAATTACTACAGTCTAGGTGATGAGCAAATGTATGGTTTAGCAAGAGGAGAGCTTATCTGCATTCCACCAGAGATGGTAGAATGCGTGGATCCTGGGGATGCAGGCAGTATTTGTTGTACATAATGTTATTTTTAAAGTTTCTTGTTGTTAAATAATATAGTAAATTAAACAAACGAACATTTTAACAAGTAGTATCGTATAAAACATATTTCTAAAAAATGTAAAAATGGATTTGCAAGATTATTTTTTATCATACATTTTTAAATTACTTCGAATATAATTATTATATAATAATGATTTAAAATTGACATTACATTACAAATGTCTGATTATAAAAAATACGCAAAACAAACCAAAAAAAAAAGTAATATAAAAAAAATTATATATATATAATAAATGATTTTTTATCAATCATAACACTAATGTTACTAAAGCTAAAAAAATAAGGTATTCATTGACAAATAATACATTATTATTGTCAATAATATTTATAAATCGTTTTATAACACAACGAAGAAAATCGCTCAAATGTTGAACGCTCAATTGACAGGTAAACATTATATGTTAAATGTAACCAAATAACAATGCGTGACGTATATGAAGTACAAGAATGTATAATCAATGATCTTTATCTTCTATGCATACCTTTCATAAAAGATGTTAAGATAGAAATAAACAATAGCATTCAATCCATACAACTACAAAGTTAAACACAAAGAATTTGAGCAAATGTGAAAATGTTTTACAAGTCAATGTTAAATTAGATAGCGCGGTTATACTTGCAAATGTTAGAAAATGTGCTGCAGTTATTGAACTTTAACTCCTGATCAAATGTGACAAATGTTTTAAAAGCTTTATATATATATATGTAGATATTTAAATAAATAATATTTTTTTATTTGCTTTCTATAGATCTCCGAATAAAAATCACGAATTAGTGCGTTTGATAATTCTGTTTTTTTCCATATATTCATAAAATTAAAAAACTTGATTATACTAAATAAACTTGAAAATTAAAAAATACATAATAATCTTAATAGATTAGCAAACATTCGAAACATCGTAATATAAATTATTTTTAGTTGAAGATAAGTTCGGTAATTGAATATTATATTTAGTAAATTGTTTAGTTATCTCTAAACATTTTATAAATATCAGTTTTGACTATCAGATATCATCACTACGTCTGTGAAGTTTATGATTATATATAAAATAGAAGCAAAAATGTGTTTCAAGAACGTTATATTCACTGTATTCATCGTCTTTCAGGTAACATTATATTATATTATATTATTCCCGTATATAGTTACAAATGCACTTTTACATAAAACCAGAAATAATTGGCTACTTCATTGTAATATTTAAATAACTTTAAGCACAACATTTTATGGTATTTCTGATATCTAATGCAAACCACAATCTATTTTGCTTCTACAAAAGTTTTATGAAAATTCATGAAACAAATACTATTTTGTAAGTTTGCGGTTCAAGCTATTCCGAGTAGCCTATATGTTACTAAATAATAAATAAAAAAATAGTTACCGTAAACATATATTTTTGCGCAGGCTTTTGCATATAATACTCATGCTCGTACTAATCAAGATGTTATTGACGATTTCAAACCAACATTCGAAGAACGACATAATGCGTTTTATAGATTCCAAAAACTAGTTGACGAAAAAGTACCAATACTACTTGCTCATATGGAGCACCTTATAGAAGCTGAGAAATTTATTGTTCAACGTTCTTTAGAAAACAATCATCAATATATTGAAGATAGAATTGTACAAATAATAGAAGAAGCTGGTATTTTACACCAAATTAATAACAAACATACTTGTGGATAAAAGGAAAACCACGTACTTATATAGTTGATTAATTTTAGGATTGACTGCTAATCCCGGATTAACCGAACCATGCATTACAGCTTTGAATAAAAACGAATGGTTATTAGAAGCGAGAGTTGCTGGTTCCGAAGCAGTTTGCGTGCAGTTAGCTCAACAAGAACTCAATGTGACACAAACATACGCTCAGACTTTAATCACGCAGCTAAATAATGAACATTATGGGATTGACATCACCAAAGAAGAGTGTGTGAAATACGGAAAGTCAAATGATGTCCAAGAATGTATCATTGGAGATCTGTATACATTTTTTATACCATACATCAAAGATGTGGAACCAGAAATTACTAACCGGATTGAGAAAATAGGAGAAGATAGTAAAACAATGGCCAAGAACATAGATAAATGTGATCATATTATACAAAGTGAAATCTTAAGTAACACCAAAGTTTTACTTACACAATTCATAGAATGTATCGCTGAAATTAAAAACTGATGATTCTTTTAAAAAATAAATCTATATTTAAAGTGGTAAAACTATGAATAAAGAAATTAATTTATTTAAAGTTAAGTTGTTATTTTAGAGACTAAATACATAATCATTTGCAAATATAAATCAATATAACGCTGATTGGCTATGGTTGAAAGCAGTACTTAAATGAAGATTAATACCGTCAGTATCGTAATCGTATTCAATTGCAATAGCATTGTTTGCCCATCATATCCAGAGATACAGTTAATATACGAATGCATATGTTGGCGTAATGTCGGATTTTTAGCTAATCTATTATTGGTGCACTGTAAAGGCGCTTATAATTTAAATCTAAATATGGTATTCGTTAATCAATAAAATAACAAGGATTTCAAAAGTATGTAATAGGCTCAAGCCAGTGCCGCACATGTACATTTGAAGCCCCTATTTATTGCAAAAAATACATAATAAAATAAAGAATATATTACATAAATAGAAACATTCTTAGAAATTAGTACAAACTACGTAATAATAAGAAACGTTACTTAAAATAAATTATATTACAGTTTTTATAACAAATAACATTTTTTTCGTTTTCTCGAGTCTTTTGTGGCTAATAATAAATACGGTACTGGGTCAAGTATTTGATAAACTAATCTGTAAATAATTTTAAATGTTGAACATTAACTAAAGTGCTGCTTCACCTATGGAAAGATTATTGGAAATTATCTTTAATTTTAATATTAATCTTTATTATAACACGTGTATGTTGAATGCATATAAAAAAATATGGAGTACTCAGCTTGTAGCTTGTTAGTTAGATCAAATGAATGTCATCATGCGGGTATTAATATTTTTATTTGTATCCATTGTAATTGGCGTAAATGCAGATTATTGGTCAACACGTGAACAATTCATCAACAATGAAGAGTCACTTGCGATGGGTTCTCGGATTGTGCTCACTGAAAAAGAACAAAAAGTAAATAAATATCTGATGGATGCAAAACACAGTGAGTTGGATGTTGGGTTCAAGAATCCAGGAAGTTTTCCACCGGCTCGTCATTTCTTTGATGCAAAACAAGATATTGAAAAATCAACTGTTTTCAATATTATCCGGAAAATGCCAAAAGGAGGCGCACTTCACCTTCACGATACCGCGTTTTGTTCAATTGATTATGTTCTTCACAATATAACATATCGTGACAATTTGCTCGTGTGTGACAACGATGAAGGATTTAAAATGGCATTCGCTGATCCTCTACCCGGCGACGAGTGTTGGGTACCATTGAAAACTCTGCGACAACAAGCAGAAAATGAGGAAGAATTTAACGTATGGTTAAGAAGTAAACTCAGTTTAGTAGTAGAAAAACCAGAACAGATTTATACTGATGAAAATATTGTATGGAAGAAATTCATGAATATTTTAGATGCGATAACTCCTTTGATTACATACAAACCAGTTTTCTTAGATTACTTCCGCAACGGTTTAGAAGAATATTACAAAGATAATGTTAATTTTATTGAAATACGTGGCACATTACCTGTAGTGTATGAGTTAAGTGGATGGCCTTTGAATCCAATGCAAGTTCTGGGATTGTTGAAAGAGGCAGCCGATGAATTTAAAGAGAACCATCCAGATTTTTCTGGTGTTAAATACATCTATTCCCAAAGACGTGCTGTAGATGACCAAACCATGGACGACACCTTACAAATATTTCAAATGATGAAAGAACAACATCCAGACTTTTTGGTTGGATTCGATATCAGTGGTCAAGAAGATTTAGGTAAACCATTATCAAATTTCGTAGATCTGTTATTAGAAGTTTCTGATGATGTGAAGTTCTATTTTCACGCTGGCGAAACTGCTTGGAATGGTATGTCATCTGATATGGATTTGGTTGATGCTATTTTATTGAACACTACAAGAATCGGCCATGGGTATGCTTTAACTAAACATCCTGCTGTTTTGGAAGAAGTCAAACGGCGAAATATTGGTATTGAAGTGAATCCGATTTCAAATCAAGTGTTAACGCTAGTGAAGGATCTCAGAAATCATCCGGCTAGTGTTTTATTTGCTCAAGATTATCCTGTAGTGATCTCGTCTGATGATGGAAGTATGTGGGATGCAGTTGGCCTTAGTTACGATTTCTATGAAGCATTTATGGGTATTGCTAGTAGAAGTGCTGATTTACGAATGCTTAAACAATTGATTTTGAACTCATTTGAATACAGTTCTTTGTCTGCTGACGAAAAACAAGTTGCTCTCGGTATTTGGCAAGTAAAATGGGATAAATTCATTGAAAATATGATTGATCATAACAATATATGATCATACCATACATAGTTCTATTTTAATATGAGAATAACAAAAACTGTAATAAATTCATAACGAAAGTTACTTCAATAAAAATTATTCCGCATGCAGAACTCTATATTTAATTAAAACCAAAATCACGTCTGATTCACGGTGGAACATATTTTAGGATAGCTATATAAAAATGCTACCAATTAATATATTTATAGCTATAAGAAATATATTTTATGCATTTGTCACTTTTCCTAGTATACATATATTAGTCACTATTTCTTAAATTTTATTTTCGACTTTCATTGCAAATTTAAATGAATTTTATGTTAAAATATATATATATAAATATGATTTTATAACTTCCTTTCTACCTCCAACACAATCACAATTGTTATTTTACATACATACATAGTTAAAATACTATACTAACATTGTTCAATACAAATAACAAAATAACACTGGTATTTATTTTGCAATAAAACATAACTACAAATAAACATCATCAACTGTTTTCACTGAAGAGGAATTATGTATGTACTACATACATACATACAGTTATTTTAGTTTAGCAACTTTATTTGATTCGCCGAATATGTTTTTAAAATGTAATAAGAAATTTGACTTCCATTTAGATAATTTTCATATTATATAAATAAATATACTGTCACTATTCAAAAAAAAAAATATTTACAAGGAAATTTAGAAACAAAATTAGAATCTTAAATCGCTATTTCATGTTTACCAATTAACAAATGAACTTATGAAGTTTGATGTCACAACGACATATGTCATATATGAAATTGATTGTGTATTTTAAATTAAATTTAATTTTCATTCCAATTCTTTTTGTTTATCAACTGCCAAAAGAAGTTATGTATTTATAACTAATTATACTCAGAAATAGTTAAAACCACTACTTCTACATATAATAAAACACTCATTTGCAAAAGTAAGTTTATATTGCATGTATTTGAAGTCACTTGAGAGTTCGCTAACATTAGTGAGGGAATGATGGAGAGCATGATAGAACAAGGGGTTATCTCTGTAAATTAATCTATGTATATACATAAGCGGCGGATTTTATTTTTTCCTGAGGGATCAAGAAATTTTATTGTTGGGCTAAATCTGCTAATGTAAATGAAAACACCGAGGTATAGTATCTGATTATTATTAAATATATACCAACACAACATTTATTTTGAAAATAACTAACTCAAAAATTATATTAAATAAAGTATATAATAAGAATACATTTGCCGATAAAGCTTGTACAGCTGCAAGATCTATGTTATAAAAATTCTAAGTAATTGCAAATATCTTAATTCTAACAGACGTTCATTAATCATTTATACCATTACAATCATTTAATAAAATATAGAATATGAATCAGCGGACTTGTGTCAGTAGAAAATAATTAAAAATTGTTTTAAAAGTTTGTAACATTCAGACAACAAATCCTGTTTATGCATATTTGATTGAATAATATTTTAGAATAAATCCATTTTCAGCTGTGGATTAATTTGTGTCGATGAATACACGTACCCGCCGCCTCTGTGTACTAAGTGTATATAAAGGGTCATGAGTCTGCCAGCAATGTTTAGTAGTCTTATATTTGCCGGTTGTAACAAACATAACAACCAAACCATGAGGGCATTAATATTTTTATTCGTTGTAATCGGTGTGAACGCAGATTACTGGTCAACGCGTAAAGAGTTTATCAAAAATGAAGAATCTCTGGCGATGGGTTCTCGAATTGTGCTTAATGAAAAAGAACAACTATTAAATAAATATCTGATGGATGCAAAACGTACTGAGTTGGATTTTGGTTTTAAAAATCCAGGGAGTTTTCCACCGGCTCGTCATTTTTTTAAAGCAAAACAAGATATAGAAAAGTCGACAGTTTTCAATATTATTCGTAAAATGCCAAAGGGTGGTGCACTTCATGTTCACGATACCGCGCTGTGTTCAGTTGATTATATTGTCTACAACATAACATATCGGAATGATTTATTCGGGTGCGAAAGCGATGAAGGTTTTACAATGAAATTCGCGGATGCTTCACCCACAGACAAATGTTGGAAACCAATGAAAATGCTGAGACAACAAGCAAAAAATGAAACTGAGTTTAACGCATGGTTGAAAACTAAATTAACTTTAATAACAGATAACCCAGAAGAAAAATACACAGACATAAATGTAGTATGGGAAAAATTCGGTGGCGTTTTCGGTGTCATTACTCCAATGGTAACATATCGACCTGTTTTCAAAGATTATTTTTATAACGCCTTAGAAGAATTTTACAATGATAATATCAACTTTGTCGAAGTGCGAGGTACATTACCCGAAGTGTATGAATTAACTGGATTACTATATAAACCAATCCAAGTTCTTGGAATGTTGAAAGAAGTTGCTGATGAATTTATGGAGAAACATCCAGACTTCTTAGGCATCAAATACATCTATGCACCAATGCGACATATAGATAATAAAACGTTGGATGAGTATTTACAAGTGTTCCAAACTATGAAAACGCTACATCCAGACTTCTTAGTTGGATTTGATTTGGTCGGACAAGAAGATTTAGGGAAACCATTATCAAGTTTTGTAAATCAACTGAAACAAGTGGAAAACGATGTTAAATTCTATTTTCACGCCGGTGAAACTGATTGGAATGGTATGTCCACTGATTTGAATTTAATTGATGCAGTTTTATTGAATACAACCAGGATTGGTCATGGTTATGCGTTAATTAAGCATCCCGCGGTTATGAAAGAAGTTAAACGACGTGGTATTGGTATTGAAGTAAACCCAATATCTAATCAAGTGTTGTTGTTAGTTAAAGATCTCAGGAACCATCCAGCTAGTTATTTATTTGCTCTTGATTATCCAGTTGTGATTTCTTCAGATGATCCTGGATTGTGGGGAGCTGCAGGTTTAAGCCATGACTTCTATGAGGCGTTTATGGGGATCGCAAGTAGAAGCGCTGATTTACGAATGTTGAAGCAGTTGATTTTAAACTCGTTTGAATATAGTTCGTTTTCGGCCAGTGAAAAGCTAAATGCAGTAGCTAATTGGAATGCAAAATGGGATAAATTCATTGGTTCATTGGATAACCATCTTGATCCAACGTATTCTGTGATTAATGTTTAATGTTTGTGATAATGATAGAAATACAAAATGTGAATAAGAAAAATATGTAAGATACTATTTCTAAGAATAAATTCATATGAAATGTTTATTTTTGCAAATAGAATTTGTATCAGTTTGTTTTGGTATTATATATTATCAATTCAATTCTATAAGTAATCCACAAGATGGAAGATGTTTATGATAATGATATCAAATATAATTAGTGTAATTTGTATGTGCTAGGTACGTACTGAGGAGGTTGTTTTAAATATATATTTATTTCATTTATAATTTCGTAACTAATGCACAAATAAATTATATTTAAATGAATCTTCAAAACGAAATTGAGATTTTTATTATATATTTACACTTTGAATGTTATTCAATATAAACTAAAATACTTTTTTTTAAATTCAATTTATCTAAACTCTAATAATTATGAGTAATAAAAAAACATCTTATCTTTAAACTTTGACTTATCAAATATAAATGAACAAATATCAATTTTCAAATATGTTTGATGTGCAAAATAAGATTAAATATATTTCAAGTATATATTTGCGTTTTCAGATAACAGAAAATATCAATACAATTTAATCTAAAACAGTGTTATTAATCTAATGGTTTTTATATCTAATAATAGCTACATTTATACAATTTTCGATATAATAAATATTGTATCCTGTCGTTTCACTGAAAGGTGCACTTTCGGTGGTAAGTATATCTAATACATTGGAGATAAGGGTAATTCTTTTATTTCTTTTACAAAATTGTTGGTTGAAGGAAAAGCTACATAGAATTTGTCACAGCTCAGTCGGTAAAAACTCCAGGATATTATAATTTATATTATTTTTCCACAAGACACACTTTCGCAACTTGAACAATCTTTGTTTACAAACATAAGTTTCCAATATGATTTATACTAACTAAAAATTGTGGTTCATTCATTATCTGCCGTTTGAATATTAAAACGTTTATGTATTTATAGTTTCAGATATCAAACAAATATTGTGCAATTTTATTTGAATATAAATATTAAATCATCAAATTTAAAATTAAAACAACAAAATTAATGAAACAAAAATGTGTGTTGCGAAAGTTTTTTTTTTTTTAAATTAGCAAATAACGAAATATTTTTCGATAAAATTGGTCCTTAATATCGCGAACCGCTTACGACGAATTTTTATTTAATCATTTTTTAAATTCATTCTACACTATTGTACTGTACCGATATGGAATGATATCATAGAGTTCAACATACACAGAGTCAGAGTCATTCAACGAATGACCATTTTTACGCACCATTTTCCTCCGTACTCTTCGCAATAAATCTTCACGTTAGCGCACTTATAGCACAGAGGTGTACTGGTCCATCACGATGATATGGTTTCACTTGCTTGTGATTTTTATTTTCATTTATTAGGATTTCCAATGACATTGGGTTATTTGGCATTTAAGCACATTTTGCATGTAAATTACTGATTAAAAACAATGTAAACCCATTCACTAGTACAATATTTACTTATTCTGGAAATAACTTTGAAATTGTAGTAATTTACATTAATGTAATATTAAATAAAAGTTAGGTACTTCAACATCATGTTCAGCGCACATAGTATATATAATTAAGTAGTTGAAATGCTATGTTTTTATTTGATAAAAAAGCATATTTGAAAAATCTAATATTTATATCGTGAGATATTTTTTGCTTTTTATTGCCAAAATAAACGTTCAATGTTTTATCAATTTTTTTTATATCTCTATCTATAGCAAAACTAGTGTTTATGGATGCGAGTGACGCATTAAATATTTACAATTATTTCCAAAACAAAAAGTAAATATTTAACTGAATTGCATAATTCGACTATGTTTACATCCAAATTTACAATATTTTATATACATATGAGCCAAATTCTAGAGTTGTTAACGAATATTTGGGTTTTACGAACATATTGGTACACATAATAGTTATTTCGGTTAAGCATTTGACATTTAAGGAGTTTAGAAGCATGCATGAACTGTAGATCAAAAATCTAGTAATCAGAGTTTAAATCTGTATACACCAGGTATACAGATTTAAACTAGTTTTTAATTAAAAATACATTGTATGTGTTCGGGCATGGCCTGTATTATTAGCGCGGTTTGTATTTGTAAATACGTACCCTTGCTATCCTTTCAGCTACATGTAAAGATTTATTGGTGTACCTATTTTATATTTTATGATCTTAGTACAAAATATTGACAAATGAAAATAGAATGAATCAGTTTGGGATATGTAGAACATTAATTGAGATTTTCTTTAGTAAAACATTTTGAAAGATGGTGTGTTATAAGTTCGACAATCATAGCATGTATTTTCATTTTGCACTGATCACATCTGAATTTAAACTCGAACAATTTAACCGATGCAATCTAGAATTTGGGCTCATGCATGAGAGACCTGACGTGCAAAATGACACTTGCATAATATAAATACAAAAATTGCAGGTTTCAGAAGTCATCATAATAAAAAAGCTTAAGGTGCGGCAGTCCGGTGTACTCTATGTAATATAACTTCACCGGATGCGGCGGTCGGCTGTGCCGTGCTGGGCGAGTTGCTTCCGGTGCAGGCGTCACCACATCGACACTTGAGTATCCACTGGATGCTGACGGTGAGCGCCATGCCATCGGTGTCCCATAATGCCGCACGGTCATCCCGCCACATATCTTCGCCTGGTTCCATGTAGTCGAGCACCAGGTCCGTGCTGCGTTCGATGGTGGTTTCCGGTGGTGGTGGGTCGCACAGGAAGTCCACTTTGACGGTGGTTGACAGTAGTGGTTCGCAGCATACCCCCGGGGATGTGCAGCCGCCGCAGTATTTTGGGCGAAATAGTTTTCGACTGCGACACGGACCAAAACTCAACCGGACTGGTTGACTCAGACGGTGTGTTGCTTTGCATTCGTGTCCCTTCTGCAATTTGATATTTATTCACTTTAGACGGAGTTAAATTAACTGGATAATTTGACTGTGTTATGTGGAAATTGGATTGTGTGGTTTGGGGTAGTGAGTAGCGAGGCTAAACTATACAACTAAAACAACATTGAGTTTAGTTAGTTGGAATTCGGTTGATTGCAACTCTGTAAAGATATTCATTATCAAATCGTTTGCTTCACTAACTATTATCAGCAGGGAATATTGTTGTCTTAGGCCTAAGTAACTATTCAAAATGCTTCAATTCGTTTGTCAAACAAACCCTTATATTAAAGAAAATCAAACGAAATCTATCATAAAATTAGTTACACAAAAATAGAATTACTGACTGAGAGATAATCTTAATAAAAACAACAATTGTAATCTAAAGAGAGAGAGAACACATACAATATTGTAGTATGAAATATATAATCAAATACTGTTGTATTTTATAATACAATTGAATTTATTTTTACTTCTCCGTACGTAGTCTTCCAGAGTCAGATAATATATAAAACTCATATACTTGGATGTTCACTCGTTATACTAAAGTTTGTCATCTCGTCTCCTCTAAAGATATTGAAGCGAATATTTTACCCATTTTAATCCTCTTCGGAAAATGATACCAACTAGTGATACATCAGTTCGAAATGCGGAAGTGTTTTGAAAGATTATACTGAAGAAATTCAATATTTTCTCACGTGACAAATTGTTGTTATTTAATTTCCAAACCGAACAATATTTTACAAGTGTTTTCATACAACATTGTGGATTACGGTACCATAAAAAATACGCATCATAAAATGAGAAATAACGAGCAACAATTTGTAAAAGTAATTAATGAACTGGATATACTGTCAGGCTAACACTAACAGAGTATTAAGCGAAAGCAAACAAGCAACGCGCAATTTGAGGAGAATTTCGAAATGTGAAGGTGTATATGAATTTGTATGAGAAAATGACATTTTTTTTTATAAACTAAAGACATAACTTTAACAATATAGTTGTAGATTTCAACTAAACAAAGTACGAAGTTCTCGTATTATGGAAAACAAATTAAAACCAGTTGTATCATGTCGCAAGAACAAAATCACAAAACGTTAATCCCCCTAAAGTTAACAACTCGTTTGCAGCATCATGCCTCTTCTGGTCGTTTTGTTCTGTTTGATCGATAAATTCAGAGGGCCACATTCACGACAGCGACAAACAAAAGATATTTCACTACGTTCGCGTAATTTAAAACGAAAATTTAAATACAAGAGAATTCTATTTTAGATTAACGAATGCGATAAATCTTCACACTCAAATATCTTTTCTATCAAATGAAAATCCTGAAAATTTCTTCTATGTAGGTTTCGGTGTTAAAGTATTTTTTGCTTACGTAACAAGATAATTGGATATTAATTTATTGGGTAATAAATTTATATTCTAGGAAATGTTTTATGATTTAATATGCTATGATTAAAATTGAGGTATTACTCATTTTTCTGGTTAAATCGTTAATAAATGGATTTAGATATTGCAATTGGTCGGTTTCAAGTTTAATTTCGTTTGAAATTTAGAATATATCTAGTTTAGATATTAGATGTTTCTTTAATTGATGTAATTAAAAAAAACTGCCATTTCATATTGCGTGGTATTTTTGTTATCGCAACAGAAAAGGATTAGTTTGAAACTATAAGCAATAAATATTCGTGGAATTCAATAGGTTGAAGGATTATAAAGCAGGAATAATCTATGAAAAAACTGACTGCATATAAAACATGTAATATTGACAATCGCTATCTCACTCGCACATGATGGTGCTTGTCATGGAGAAATGGATTCGTTTGCAGTACGTCACATCGACGTATCTGACATAATCTGGTTTCAGTGGTCGCTTCGCATGCAGCGTTTAAATTTGATCGTCTCCTGGATGTCCCCGTGCCACATTCCCGCGAGCAGTGTGACCAACGCGTAAACGTCGGTTGACATTCGGGTGGCTGTTGAACTGAAACACATAAATGAAAAATATTTTGCTTAATACTACACAGTAAGCTTTATAAATGCTTATACAGTGTAAAACATACATTCGCGTTCGTGATTTTGTTTTTTAAAAACGAAATTATGGAATTTTTTTTATTGCTTTTCTTACGTGGAATATAAAATATTATTAAAACATTCATCAAATAATGTAATATTAACTTCAATATGAAGGGTCGTACGTTGCATATGCCTAGGCGTTGCAGTAATAATATAATAGGTAATAGTGAAAAACACTGAAAACGTAAATAAAATATTTTCGAAATACATCACAGCATAAAAACTACTTCCACAAAATGTGTATTGGCCATTTACAAAAAATGTCATTATTATACAATTGTACCAGTAATTCCGTCATTTTTGACGAATCTTTGCTTGTATATAGTTACGATATAAATACAGTAAATATATTTAAACTTCGTAAAAATCAGAAGCGTGTCATTTTGGTTTTATCTCAAATATGTTTTCTTTTATATTTGAGAAAACGATTCTTAGATTGGGGATTGTGGTTGTATTACTTTTAGAACTGTACCGTAGGTTAGTGAAGATGCAGTGCAATAAAAAATAAAGTAAAACAATTACAGCTACGGCAATCGTAAAAGCATTTCTCTCAAACAATAAAGAAAAAGAAATACGAAACCATACCATGTTTCATTGGTTACATTGTGAAAGGAAAATCTGTTTTGTACTTTTCGCTTCGCAATGCTTAATTAAAAATTCTTGAAAGATATTAAATTTCTATTAATAACAAGAATTACCTTAACTAGCTTTTTTTTTATTAAAAAGAATATTTTTGTATTTATTATTTAGTAAATAAACATTGCGAAATATTATTAAGGCATTTTCAATATTTTGACATTAATTCTATTTTTATTTTAGACTTTTCGTAACAAAGGTCTTAATACGGTGCCTAAGATGAGACAACATATTGCTAAGAGTAAGAACATGATGAAGGTTCCAGCTAAATGTACAAGTGTATTACAGCGTAAATTTGTCACAACGGTGGTAGGTACCTTTTGGTGCGTTGCCGGCTCATAAGACTTAAAGGACCTTGATTATTAATTACTGTACTAGAATAGTATTTAAGACAACATGTCGTATATGCGGGCGGTTGAGATTAGTTACGTCACATTGCGTTATCTACATATCTACATGTGATGTAGAAGTCGAAATGGTACCCTTGTTCCTAGTTTTGGTAGAATTTGTTATTGAGCTTAGTTTAATGTTTGCTCTACACTCAGTTTTAGTAGAATGTTTATGATAAGGTGTTGTTCAGGACGATTAGTCTAGCGTGTTAAGGTCGAAGATAAAAGATGACTAGAATCACGAATGTTATACTAAGTATTTTTCAAAACTAATTAGGTATAAGATCGCTGTTTAAGTTTATTGATATTCTGACGAATAATTTTATCTGCAGTAAGTTATTTATATTCCTTTTTAATTTGAGAAAAACTTTAATGGAATTAAAGAACGCTATTTTACTTTTTAACCGGCCACAATTATTATTTTATTTAAAATTAAAACGGCGTATCAAAAAGTAATTTGGTACCTAATATTTTCATTATTTCCAACATTAAACTCAGATTCTGAATTAATTCTTATCAAACGTTATGAAATTTAAAATGGATATAATCATATTCTACAGATTTAATACCAAATTAAAAATATCGGACGAATAAAATATATCCCGATGATATTTTTAAATGAATAAAATATATCTTAGAGATAACTAAAATTAATAAATATTATCGCACAAGTATTTCGAATTAGCGATACGATTTTTAGCATTTAATCAGATAATGATTTTTAGCATTTAGCAATCGAAACATCCATTCCAAACTATTTTTGTAATTTAATTTAACCAAAGTCCAGCATTATAAACAAAACTGTTATTTCGGGCTGGTGTATGTACTTCTTTTTGGTGAAATCGTAACGTTAATTAAGGTTTTTGCTTGAAATGAATAAAAATAGAACAAAATAAATGTTTACAAACCTGCTTGGCTATCGCACATCCATTCCCTGCAACACTGTCCGGGAACGTCGACCAGTCGTGGGTGAGTGCATGTTCCCTTGGGCGAAATGTGTTCCTGAGGGCACAGCGATGAGCAGCCGTACGTACCATTCTGAAAAAAAGGCCATCACTTTAATTTGCTATCTCATTTTATTCCACACAAATGACTACAACAGCAATAGTATTCTTTTGAAATGAGTCTCGCACTACCCTTGTACAATGTCTCACTTCACACATGGCCAGCGGATATCCTGTCCGAACCGAAACAAGTAGCTAGCTAACTTATCGATGTACGGTTGACAGGGTATATACGAGCGAGAAAATGGAAGAGCAATAAACGAGATTGTATCGTTCTTCTGTTTTATCCTTGATTTTTGTGACAGTGACGATTTTTTTTTCTACTATTAAGAATTTAAACTATTTACGTATATTCTGAAGAAATATTACAAAAAATAATGGTGGGTGCTAAGGAAATTTGCGCAGAAGAAAATTTACGTTGGCAAACATTTTCGGAAAAGTTTATTTACCTTTCTTTTCGGTAATTTATATATTTTATGTTTACCACCATTAATCATTACCATTACGTGCGCGAACGTATTTAAATGAACGAAACACCCCAGAATATTGATTAGAATTTTTTTTTTATTTATTCTAAATTAAATTATGTACCAAAATATAGCTTTTGAGAAATTAATAATTTAATGACATATTTATAAATTTAAATTAATTGTTAAGACGATATTCCGGCATTTCGTTAGAAGAATCTCTGAAAAATTAAATTTCCATAACAACATAGACACAATACATATACAAACACACGCAAGCACAAAGATACCTCCACCAAATAATGAATGCGACACTTAAAGTAGAATTACAGTTCTTGCAATTGTAACAGAAATTGTGCTTTCATACAAACAGGTATAAAGGTAGATATTTGCATAAATCTCGTGTGTACTATCCTCTGTTGAATATAAATCCTTTTTTCTATTCTATTTTGATGTCTTTTGAGGAGGCCGTGTGTGCGTGTGTGTGTGTGTGTGTGTGGAGATTTAAAAACAAATATAAACAGCCATTGTATATTCTTAAACTAAAAATAATAGTACGTTCATGTATATTCACTAGATGCATTATGAAACTTGTAGTCAGTGTATTTTATTTACGTGTATTGGTTTGAGTTCATGCTAATTTAATATGCAAATTAAAAAAGATTATCATATACCTTCATAACTCTGTGCTATACCCGTTTGGATTATACAAGTGAATAATATTTTGAACGTATTATAAATTCAATGTAAGACATTAATTGAAGGTTGTGGAAGTAAAAAAATCCAAGCGTTTATCTTTATTTATATAACACTGATATTAATTGCAATTTTAGCGCTATTTCAGTGTGTATTATGCTTCTCAGTGTATCGATTTCCGGAAATTATAACATACGGAGTCGCCCGCGTTTGATCAGACAGGCCCCAAATACCACGCGTTTAAGATCGATTCTTATTTAACGTTAACGTCACGTCACCAAACCGCTGCACGTTTACATATTTTACAACGTTATATAAATGCTTGAGGTTCCTTCCTTATATAAATATAACTATGTAAATTATATTGTACAGCGTTTTGTCATGACGTGACGTGGTGCTGACGTTTAATGTTACTTGCTTTATATATATATATATATATATATATATATATATATATATATATATATATATATATATATATATATATATATATATATATATATATATATATATATATATATATATATATATATATATATATATATATATATATATATATATATATATATATATATATATATATATATATATATATATATATATATATTTATATATATATATATATATATATATATATATATATATATATATATATATATATATATATTGAAAACGTCCCCAGTGTAGAAAGCTTAACAACACAATAATATTTTTACTTTCTTATATGAATGTATATAAGGAAGTATTCTAATCATGAAAAGGTTAGTAAAATATAAAATTTTTATACGAAAAAGATATTTTGCAAAATTTTCTGCATGTTTCTTATATTCATTGAACGAATCATAATGTTTGTTGTTTGAGATAAAACAATAATATAAATGGAAAATATAACTTTATTCTTTAAGGATTTGAACCAGAAATATAATGTGGCGTAAACAACTGTTATATATGCTTCGCGCAAAGGAATCGGTAATAGAACGGATGAAAATAACAGAAACAACAAGTATACAGTATAACAGATGTTCAACATTAAATATTGATATCTTATTTGCACTATATACATCTTCCTCGCTTACAACCTATCTAAATGCTGTCAGGAGATAACACTACCATATTGTATGTAGCTATATAATACAGGAAACAATTGTGTAACTAAAAGAGAATAACAGCCTAAATCATATACTGTTGCTATGAAAAATAATGGGTACATAACATTTATTTTATGTATGTGATCTCATTTGACTAGAAATATTATTTTCGTATTTCATTTCTAAGTAGCTACATTTATTAACAACAATTTTGTTAACTTACCTGGCATGCGCACTGCGTACGACAGTCCAATGAAAATGTTTCTCCGTGTTCGTAAGTTTTATTATACACTACACATGGAAGTCCATTTGCTTCTGAAATAAAAAACAATATATTAATTAGTAAAATTCATCAATATAATTGACCATTAATAATTAATTGTAAATACCACTAAATATTTATTTGTAATCAACAGGTGAGCATAATTGTTTGGGGCAAATTTGATTTAGAGTCAAAATCGCGTTTCTGGTACGTGAAATTAGTTTCATGAAAAAGCAAAAATTAGAGATATTTTATTTGTGCTTTAACTTTATTCTCTTATGTTTTATTCCGTTTTTGTCGAAAAATAAAAAGTATTTAAATTTACGTTAGCGCATTAACGTTTTTATTTTCCATGACTCGTAATACGCGTTGTACATTGCATGTTTTATGCGCCATTATTGCAGAAATATATCAATGTCAAAGAAAGGCTAAATTGAAGATTATATTTTTTGCTGAAAATATCTTGAGCTAAATCTTTTAAAAATATAATCAAAAGTAATTAGACCTTCTATATCAAAGAAAGAAAAATATTTAAGACATAAAAAATAATATAGTACAACATGCTCAATTATTTTATTGGTGCTTTAATTTTGCTACTCATGTATTCCCTAATCCCTATTTATTTCCTGAAGAAGTGATAGAGAATTGTTCTCTAGTTAAAGCAGAAACTGTCATTGATTTAGAGATGAGATAGGTACAAGAAATATCTTTATCTTCTTTGTTTGTGTGTGAGTGAGCGAAGCATAAGATGAGAGGATTTTATGTTCCCGAGGGGCGTTGAGTTCGTTCAATTTGTTCGTTGGAAGCCGGTCGCGCCTGGCTTAATTTACGACGACTTGTCCCTTTATGAGTAGCACTAATGTTTTCGAACGGCCTAATTACAAATCAACCCCTTTTGAATCCGTATTACTGGTTATTACACCCAGCAAACAAACCTTGTTCAAATTAAGCAATTCTACAATGAAATCGCATTTTTGGAATCGACCAAAAATTGAATTGATTCGGTGCCCAACAAAGAAAAATAAAATGAATTTAAATGTGGAAAATATTAAATGTGGTTTTTACCTAAATATTAACTTTCTTTTGTGAGTGATTTCTGTTAAATAAGTCGCTAAAATCAATTGTTATTTGTGTCATATCATTCTCTCTAATAGCGTGCAGTAATAATAAACACTTAACTAGAATTTTGTATGGTTGTTCCAAGTCGTACGCAAGTCCCAAGCCACCCCGATTGATGGGAGTTATCTATGCTGCATGCTAATAGAAAACAAAAAAATAAATAAAATTAAAATAGCGAAGATATGTTTGTTGCAATCTTAAAAATAAGGGAACATATACGCTTCTATTCAATTAAAGAAATAACAATAGCAAACTGGTTTAAAAATAATATTATTCATATGATTTAAAATAATAGGTAAAATATTGAAAATGAAATTTGTTAAGTAATTATTGTGATTATATTTAAAATGAGGAAAAATAGATTAAAAGCGGTTGGTTAATGTTCTCAAAATGAGTATTTATTAAAAATTGGTATTAGACAGTTTTTATTCACTACGTATAAGAAATTCTAAAAAAAAAAAATGTTTGAGCAACAGTGATAAACTTCGGGGACCTACCCTACGCTAAGCTTGTTAAATTTCATTATCAGAGTATAAATTAGATAAGTTGATAAACTAAGTAAACTAAAGTTAATAAAAACAGTTTTTGGTCTGTTTGGAAACTATTTAACTGCAAATATATCAGTAGTTACATGCAGCACAAGTTTGCATGTGAATAGTGTTCATGTTTATTAGTTTTTGGGTGACATTTACACCATCTGTAACCTTCTGGTATTGAATAACATGGTATCACTTCGGGACACTTCGAAAATTACATACTTGACCTGACGTTTTTGAATTTCTAGTTTCTGAAACGATATCTTTCTATTGTTATACGATATTCTTTTATTTTATTCTACTTTTATATTAAAAATTCTCACTGAAATGTAATGAGAATTTTCAAAACGTTGTTTGATAATAACGTGTCATTAGAAAACAGTTTAGAATATTAAATATAGCACAAGAAAATGCTCTACTTTACATTTTTCAACTATCATATATAGTATTTTATTCTTTATTGTATAGATGCCATACTCGAAATTCTTCTGAAATTTATATTATCTTTTGTAAGAATTTTTTTAATCCAATATAAAAGTGAAATTAAATTCTATTTTAGGACAAAAATTTAATTAAATTTTGTAATTAAACAATTAATATTCTGGGAAAGCTTAGATGTGAAATGTTTGAATCAGGATATTTGTTTTGGAACTACAGAAAAAACGAGCTTCACTGCAGTACAATTACAAAAACAGGAAATTAGAAAATAAATGATTTTAATTATATAGAACTAGACATAATACAATATTCAGTGAATATGCATGTCAATATCGAGATTTGCGAGATACTTTAAATTTAATTATAATATCATGTTTCGTTAAAATTATAAATAAATTATATTAATGAGTTTTAACTGGATATACTACAAAATAATTAAATACACATTGAAGTTTGTTATTAAATGTAATTTGATACTAAATTATAACATTTAATAAACAATATTAATAAATATTTCGTCTAGCCTAGTTTCAATAGTACGATATTATTATACTAGTATCAATCCGTCTAAAATAGTTTTTCTACTTTTAGGTTGACGTTTTCCCTATATATTAATAAATACACCTAGGCATGTGCAACCTGCATTGACGCTAATTATGTTTGTAAATGAAATGCTTATAAAATATATAATTTTAATCTGTTAGAAATCAGTCCATAATTGAATGGAATATTCTTTCTAATGAATGCGCTTTTCTATAACGCATAATGTATTTCAAACCCATTCCACCCTGCATAAGCTATTTGAAATGATGATAACGATGATGGGATATTAAAGGTGAAACGGTGAAAAGTCTGTGTATTGAAAATTGATAAAATTTTATGACGGTTCTTGGGGTTGCTCAAGTCCTAAGTGAAAATATAAAGAAATCTGATGACGATGGGAAATGTGTTCAGATATGTGCGAGAGTAATGTTGTTTTGATCTGAAGTTAGCAGAAATTCTAATACTCATATATCTATAAGTATTGGTGGTGAATCAATGTATATTAGTAAAGCAATTTGAAGTTTGAATAAAAAATTTTGTCCAATGAGCACGATGGTTAAAAAAAAAGCTTGAATACTGGTTTTTCATATATTACTTGAAAATATTCATATTTATATGCAACTTTTAAGCAACAACCAAATTTTTACGTATTCCAATGACATGAAGTAATACATCGTAAGATAACTACCTATTTGGAACTTTTTCAGAGTTGGAGAGAACTTGGTTACAATCGATAAAATGCCGCAGTACAATCTCATTTAACCGCGTTGTAAATTCTGTCGTTGGCAGACGCAAGATTATTCGAAATATTAGCTGCGCACACAAAAGTTAACAATACCATTATGATTCGACAACCCTCGTTGCTGTTTATATCCAACCTAATCTCTAGTGATTAAATTCATAAAATAAAAAAGGAAGCTATAGCTGAAGAAGAAGACACCGATTCTTTCTTCTTTAGCGTTAATTATGTTTAATGAAAATTTAACGGAGTCGTGCTTTGTTTTAACGCTTGCTTTTGTCCCACAGTTCCGTCCAATTTAGATTGTCCCTGTACCCCACAAGGGATATTCACTACAGAGCTTCCACAATAGATATAATGAAAAATCTGAAGTGTTGCGTTACATCATTATTGTTTATTTTTTGTGAGAGAACACTGACAGATCTATTCAAAACACTTTTCATTATCTTCTTGGAAGTTGCATATATTTGCAATGCACCTCCTTGTTTTACTTTACTTACTTACGGATAAAAAAGCAGCACGAGGAGGAAAATATAAATGGCTAAAGAAATATGTAGAATAAATATATGTTAATTTAATTGATCAATTGGCAGTAATTCTCTCAGATGTCTTAACTGTTTTCAGCGCTGTCATCGGTGGCGCAGATCACCATAGCAACATACCTATTTGGTAGTTGGTCTTCGCTAGTCACATATGCCGTAAAAATAAAATATTATTTGAACTACATATATAATATACTAAGGGAGTATCCGTATGGTAGGCTTCCAGTTGTTTGTATAGATGATGCGTTCCTGTGTATATAATACCTATGTATACTCTTTTCTCATTTTCCTTGACGGTATGTCAATATTTGATACGGCGCTGTTTTAATTACAGTTCGAAATTAATTGGTTGTATTACTACGGGAAGACGCAATAGAAATTTGTGTTTGGTTATTTAATATTCGGCATGAAATTATAAATTTTGTTTTTTGTATTGCACGTTTTACATATCTTATTGCAAATTTAATGTTACATAATTACTAAACATTTCACATCTAAATTTTAATTCAAGTTGTATAATTAAATTACAGTTTCAAATTAATTTTAACTACAAACATTGTGCTAATGTTAGATAATTACTAAATGCGTAATACGCTTTGAAGCATCATATTAATATGGAATAGTGGTATATTTATGAATAATTCGATTGCATTATTATATCAATTAATAAATGTAGCTGGTATAGCGATATAAATTCACGTTACATTATCAAACCAACGATCAATGCCAATGTTACCCTTTCTACCAATCAAGACATATTACATTCCGTAATATATAGAGTGACATTTTGTAAAATTCAATAGAAACTTTTCTTTACACATTTACCGAATATGCCCTTTTAGAATAAATTTAATTCCTTTTTGATGTATGTTTATTCAGTCGTCTATAGAAACTGAGTTACATACATGCAATGTTTAAAAGAGTATTAATGAAGAACTAAACATACACTATACGATATATTGTTGAATGTTAAATATATATATATATATATTATATATATATATATATATATATATATATATATATATATATATATATATATATATATATATATATATATATATATATATATATATATATATATACATATATATATATATATATATATATATATATATATATATATATATATATATAAACAGCAGTTTTCAAATTATTTATTTATGTATGACCTTTTTAACCCAATTCTATAAAACTTTTTTCCTAAGGACATTACACATTAATGTCTTTTTGGATCAGGGATATTGTGACGTGTTTCAGGGTAATTAATTTAATCCAAATACTATAGGTTCGGTGAATTCGATATTTTATGTTCGCTCCAACAATTCCAAAACATACAATTACAATTTATTTTTAAATTCACTTATATACTTTTACTATAAAACTAATAACTCTTATCGATCTATACGGACGAATGAGGCATTTTTATTTAATCACCCTTTTTTGGATAATCACCTCAGCTCACACTCGTTTTGATATTCTTCAAAAACTTTTTCACCATCTAATGTATCATTAATATAAGACATAAATCTGTCATCATTAATAGTTTCAAACTCTCTATCTTCTGTAATTATTTGCAATTACGAAAGATGTAAAATATATATATTTAGCATGCTTTAATTATTATTAACAAGTGACATGCAGCACAAACATGAAACGTTTAGTATAACTGTCTGTTAATTGAAGTTTGCGAGTTGTATAATATGAATACTGACGCATTAGAAAGACCAGGGCAAGTTGTATATTACATGGAAATACGTTTGATGTATCTTAGCAGTTAAATATATTAACAAGTTTCTTTTTACTTCTGTCTTGGATGTTGCATTGTGCATCTATGAATCTTATTAGAATAAAACGTACACATCATTCATAACTTTGTTTAACCATCGCATATACCCTTGGGATCTTGTAACTGGTATTTTGTATACGTGTGCACTAAAGGAGAATAGATGAAGTATATTTTGTAATAAAATTGTTATACAACATGAAAAGTTTATTTTTCTTTATTTTATATAAGTGCTTGTCATCATTCTCGTCTGATGGGAGTATTTCAATTAAAATTATTCATAATAAATTATCTTCTATTTCAATTATAATATCAGTACTTGTTGAGATATGAAGTGAAGAGCATATTGCTTGTAGTGTGTACTCTGTGTTAAATTCAATTGTGTATACCGAGGTTAGATATATATCTATATATTTTGTTTATATTAAAATGCGGAAATACACCCGCGAATGTTTGAGGAATTTTAATATTAAATTTTAAATTATATTCATATTAACTAATAGTAGGTAGGCATACCTATACCTACAGATATATATATATATATATATATATATATATATATATATATATATATATATATATATATATATATATATATATATATATATATATATATATAAATAAAAATACGTGTGTATTTATAAATATAGCTACCTCTACCTACTGCAGTAATTTAAAATATTCCAATTAAATTGATATTTCCTAATAGAAAATAATTCTGGTGAAACATGCCAACTGGTAATCAAGAATATTGACGTAGCGGCGGTGCTATAGAGACGGATGATGCAGTGTGGCTTTTGTAAACACAGTAAACTAATTAAAAAGTTAAAAATGGAACGTAATTACTCTGAAACCGGGCCGACAGAATTGTAATCCAAGATATATTAGTTTCGTAGATAATAGCCGAATGAACCGTCGACGGAGACGACATAGTACACAGCTTATTCAAAATGAGACAATGTTCTTCTCTCCCTCTCTTTGACACACATATTACACCAACAAACACAGACCCACACACACACACACACACATAATCTGCGAAATACATACATACACACATACAAACACATACTAATATATATGTATTTAATCTTTTCATTATGTCTTTGTAAATGCAATTTCGATACTCCTTCATGACACACGAGACCGCCCATTTTAGTTAAAAAGCAGTTATTATTTTCTACTCATTTAAATGTTATCAGTGTATAAAATAAAAAGGGATTGCATTCTACGATAGACTCCACGGTCGTATTCATAAGTAATCATGTTATTATTGTGGAATACTGGAACGCAATGCAGTCTCGCATAAACAGTGGGTGATCATTTGGACATGATCCAATCTAATTCTTTGCCTTATCCACATATAAATATAAACTAAGAAGACAAAAATGATAAATTCAGACCATGTAGAGAGGATAATAAACAATTTCAATTTGTGTAACACGAAAAGGAGTAATATGTTTAGATGGAAATATCTGACAACAAATGTTACATTTTACAAAAGATTTGCTCATATGAAATAACATTTCTGCAAATATTCTCGTAAAATGTTTTCGTATCATATTGAAGTACGCGGACGATAAAATAAAAAAATACTTAAGAAACGCAAAGAAAATCTATTATAAGAATTCCTGGAATTTCTTTTATAATCATTTTGACAAAATTCTTTATAAAATAACATTTTAATAAAGGTATGATAATAAATTATAAGGTGAAACTAGTATATATGTGCTCGCCAACCACTTCGAGATGATTTAGATTTATTCGCGAATTACTTTGTTACTTTTTTGAAATTAATTTCATACTTAAAATTATGTTTATATGAGGGAAATTATTATTATGATTAATAGCTTAAGTTTTGTGTACCTATTAAGACACCTGTGACTTCATAAACATGCCACGAGTAAGATGTTAAACTTACTGTCTTATGCACCGTTTACGGCCTTCGTAAAACAACTAAGTTCATAATTTAAAAAGATGTTAAAAAACTTTTTTATTCGCCTCCTGAAATACTCTTCGCATTACTATTTTTTAGTATCTTATCTGTAGGTGCATACTTTAGTCAGTATTGAATCAAAATTGAATATTCTACTATTCGGCGTAGTTTTAACTACAATAATTAATACACCAACGGTGAATTTAATTGTGCTGTGTTCTAAAAACATAAAATATATATTTGTTATACCTACAACCGAATATTTAAGTTCTTTTTACCTTGTTACGTCGAGCAAAACGACCCTAATTATAAGAAACTGGAACATGATATAAAGGAATTTCTTCAGTACAGAATTTAATAAACTTACTGGGAACCAGTTATGAAATAACAGCAAATATTAGACTTAACAATGTTCCTGTTATATTAATGAAGTTATTGTTCACTTTTCGTAATTTTTTTTTGTAATAAAATACAATTTCTTCCTTATCAGACCCCTGGTGCTTTAGCTATTAAAAAGTTTTTAAGATATTTACTCTGTCATCAACTTTTCAAAATAAAAACTTCGGAATACTTGTCAAGAACACACTGCATTATATTATTATGTCACAAATAAGAATAATCAAAATCTACTAAAGTATGCACATTAAGAACCAAGTAAAAATACAATTTATTTAAATATTTTCAATTTTCAACCAACTTCAATACTTATTCGAATTTTGGTTTTAAGTAATACCTAATTGAAAATATTCTCCACAGAAACTAACGTCTACTAATTCAATTTACATATTATGAGTAGGAAAATATAAGTTTATTTGCAATAAACTTGAAATATGACTATTATTTATTATCCAATTGTATAATATCATAAATAGTTAACTTGGAACAGGCATTTGAATTCACCTGGGTTTAAGTGCTTTATTTTTTATGTTGGTTCATGAATCTAACGGTCTAGATTCATGGACCAAACCAATTCTTTACCGCAACACATTTGTATTGTAGATAAATAAATAAATAATATATAGTGCACCAAGTGAGTGATGTTACAAGAAACCACATACGTTTTGTATGTGCTATCTTACGTTCGTTACCAACTTTGTTTTCGCCAGGGTCAGCTTAGGAGGAAATATACACATTTACCTCTAAAAAGATTAGGAAAAAATGTATTTTAATACACACATAATTTAATGCCTATTTAGTATACGAGTATATCGCAAAAAAATATATATTTTTTAATTAACATTTCCTTCGATTTATTTCTATCAAAATTGGTTGCATAAAAAAATCGGCAATAATTTCACTATCGAGCAATAAAATGGTAAACATACGATTTTTGCATGATTTATAATTGCATCTGTAAATAATGGGCCACAATAACAGCTTTCGTGCCAAATTAAATATATAAACTGTTTTTATAGTTATGAAATAAGAATAATTTTGATTAACGTAATTATAATTTTCTAAACAAGGATTATACCATAAGATTGTATTTTTGAAACAAATCGAATTTGATTTATAATTTTTTATTTTCTTTATTATAAATCAGAAAGACGTTTCTTTATATCACTTTTAAAGTGGAGTCTGCAAATCATAAACCCAGCCCTGACTGTGGCGGTGGATAGTACTATAATATTTATCAACTCACCTCGACAGACGCCGGATGTGGTCGGGAGTAGGGCTGGTGCAGGATCAGAATCCGGGGCTGAGGTTTTGTCCCGGTGGCGATGTCGGCATACGAGACCCCGATGCACATCGCATGGAGTGCTTACATCGCAAGGTTCGCCCAGCTGCCGCGGGCAGATTAGACAGCAGCCGCAGTTGTCACGCTCGGCCACAACACCCGGCGGACAGTCGGGCGGGTCCGAAGATGGACAGACACAAGGGTAGACGCACTGCAACAAAGATCATATATAAGTTATGGAGGTTCGTTGAATATGGATAGAGAGAGCGAGAGAGTAATCTATATCGTGTGCTGAATATATATATATATAAAAAAAAATCATAAAATATGACTTCTTATATAAAAAATTGATAACAATATGGACATTTGTTGATTTATTTCTGAAAGTCAATCGATAATATACTAGGATTCAAAAAGGACTCTGAAATAACTGTATGTTAGTGACAAATATATTTATAGTGTGAGGTAAAGTAACAAGCTGAACTTATCACTTCTAACTGTAGAAGATAGACAAGTGAAATGAGAAGAGTATATAGATGTCTGAGGTGGGAATTGTAATTCGAGCAACAGGTGTGTCGATACCTGATTCTCATAGTGATAATAATGCTAAATGGTTTGGGAATAATTGTTACTACTTGGCGAAGACTGTGTAATCAGTAATGACTATTGTAAACACCACTTTACAAATCAAATGCTTTCAAACGGTTTGCTGAATATCACTTTGTGCCCTTTATTATTATCCTTTCGTTTTGTGTTTCTGTTCTATCAAAATAAAGTTACGCATTGTAAAATATTTAAAGTGAAAATGAAGTTGTTTTGAAAATTATTCTAATTGGTATGATGAGTAACTTTATTATCAAGGATTATAATAAAATAATCCTTTTTTGGAATTTTTCCCGCAAAAGATAACAGTATCACTTTCATTTATTCATATCATTCTGCAACCAACTTTTTATCAAATGATATAGATTCATTCTTGGAATAAACGCAAAGTAACGATGTTTAAAATGCGATATATACATATATAAAAGCGACACAAACATTTTATATTGAAAAGATTTTAAACACAATATCATCAAATATATGTATGTGTGGGTGCCTACAACATTCTTGTTGGAAAATGGGAAAAATATGAATACCTTCTACCCAAACACAGTTTCCACATTTTCGAGAACTTGAAGATTTATATCTCATGAATAGCCCTTTGTCGACCATTTGGTTTTTCATATATTTTGGTATGTGTAGATATTTGTTTGTTACGCATATTAGAATGCCCAAATGCGTATCCGTGTTGAAGTATGTTTGTGTGTTTCCATAGAGTAGTATACGCGTAGGAGTATCTTTTGGTTTATGTATATGTGTTCGTATGTTAGTGTGTGTGTGTGTGTGTTTGTTTGTTAAGGTAGTTCAACCGTTTGAATATTATGCAAAACACGTAACATATTTTTCTTTTCTTTATAAAAACAAAGTTTTATATTCCATTTTACTTTTATTTTCATAAAGAACACTTTTTAAACTAAAGTTTAAACTTTATAAAAGGAAAAATAAACCTATATCTTTTTAGTTTTAAAAGTAGTTAGCTACGCTGAATCCTGTAATTTTACCATAAACCGCTAGGAATTCTTTTGTAGATTAACTATCTTCTTTCATCCTATTTAAAATACAGAAGTGTGTAGCGGAAACGCATTCATTAATATTTTAAAATACTTGTAATTGAATTAGATAACACAAAAATAATAAGCTTGCAGTTTCTCTTGCTCTAATTAGTCCATATATAAGTAATTACAAAATTATTCATATTGCAAACAACATATATTAATAACAAGTAAAGTATGTGCGACATCTCGACTAAATGTTTCTATTTCCTATTAAAAAAAAACTAGAAAGTGAGCAGCTAATAAAATAATATAAAATACAATTAAATAATCCAGTAGAGAGTTGACTACCCATTGGTGGTGCGGAAACTTAAAACTAAGAGAGGATTATGTTTAATATTTATTATAATTCTACACCGTAAAATTCATATGATATTTATGTCTTTCTTAAACAACCAAGAAAATCAGTTATCATGATTTTATCAAATGTTAGTTCGTGCGAAACTACTATGAGTAAAAGTTTATACTTAGGATAAAACGTATATACAAGTAAATTATTGTTATATGATTAGAATAACTTTCTTTGCTTAGTTTTTTTTTAATTGCCAAATACATGTTGAACAACTCTGGACGCACGTCATTGTCATTTTCGGCCTTCTTTTGCAAGTATTTTGGCACAGAAAACTGAGATGATTATGAATGAACATTGGCCACTTGCCAAGCAAGTAAATTTTTTTCAAATTTTGATGTGAAATTTAGCTGATATATGGTTAAACTTTATATTACTTAATTATTTGAACTTTGTTTTTAGTTTTATACAACGATATAAACAAACATATTTTATGCGACTAGATATAAACGATTACTTGAAGTATAATTCTATCGCGATTCGAAAATATTAATATATATATATATATATATATATATATATATATATATATATATAATATATATATATATATATATATATATATATATATATATAATATATATATATATATATATATATATATATATATATATATATATATAAGTTAGTTTTTCATAAATTTTCAATCAGAATTGTATTTTGACTTGAACAGCGAAAGATATCAGTTTTGAATAAACATTTATTTATTTCCCATTTAATAGATTTACTGAATATTACTAAAAAAAAGAAATTCTACAGTATGTAAAGGAAAATGAGCCATATTTCAAATAATATTATTAATAATATTTCTAAAGTAATATACGGTGTGTTAACTTTTAAGGACATTCTCGTAACTTTTCGCATTGGAAATGCGGTGTTTGGAAAGTAATCCTCAGTTGGATGTGAGTGGTCCGAGTGAATTTTTAAAATAACTTACTTGAAAACTTTCTACAAGCTTTAATGAATGTGTCCTGCTAGATATCATGTCTGGGCTTAAAGGATTTTTTATTAGTTTAGAGGAACTGTTAACCTACTTTTCAAATTCAGAAAAGAAATATATATTAAATTTATCTTCGATATATTTATATATATATATATATATATATATATTATATATATAAAAAATAAATATATTTATATATATATATATATATATATATATATATTATATATATATATATATATATATATATATATATATATATATATATATATATATATATATATATATATATACATAATATATAAGTTTGGGCTATAAAATATAAGAACATAAATTTTATTTTAGTGTAACATCAAAAGTCATGTTTTTATATATTCATTCAGACTTTTGTAGAAAATTTATATCATGCATAAGTATTAAAATATACATGTATCTTTGTGCAACTACAATTGAATTTTTATCGTTTTTGTCATTTGAGGAGTGGAAAAGAAAATATTTTTAAAGCTAGTTTCATTACTTACGTAAGGAAGTGGCCATTTTTTCTGTCTTTTGTACATGTTGATTAACATATTTATAAATTTGGAATTTAAAAATAAAAAATTATTGCTAAACCTCAAAACATGTAAAACATTTTTATCCACAAAATCTAGAAATAACAACAGCGCTATGCGAGTATGTTTATAACGCAATATTAATTTTTTCACACGACTTTAATGTTTATACAAAATATAGAAAATTTATATTTCTTGTAGACGAATTATTAGGAATACATTTTTGATAAAATTAAAGTTTGCAAGCTATGTAACTACAATTTTGGGTCAGTGAGTAATATCGGTCACTTGCATAAATCACAGATGTCATTCGGAAATTAAATTTTGATGTATGTTGTTGTCGGAGACGAGATTTGATATTGGTGGTCTGAATTTAAAATTAAAGTCTGTTGTTTCGATTACATTACAGCTGACAGGTGGAAATTAATTCAAGGCGAAAACCAATCTATTTAATTTCAATAAAATCTGCAATGAAATAACATTTATCAGGTTACTTGGTTAAATTTTAACCGTGGCAGCATAAAACTTTAAAACTTGATGTAATGAAGTTTAACTTTTTTATTTTGAAAAATGATTCGTAAGAATTTTCAATTTCGGTTTAACGCTTCGCCGGACACAAATCGCGATTATATTTTCCAAAGAAAAAATATATTATTTTTTATCTTTAATATTAATCGGTCGTAATTACTGCAAATACAACTAGGCGCTGGGCGCATAAGAAAAGACGCGAGACGAAAAAGTAAGCGATGATGACGGATGAGCACCATCAGGCAATCTGGTTGCAGTATTACAGAATGATATCAATATCAAGCATCATTTATCAACGCTTCAAATAAAGTTGTGGGTAGGTGGTGGCCCACAGGCCATTGCAGTTGTGGGTTAAAGGGAATGTGGTAATTGTGAACCGAACAAAATGTCGATATCATAGATATTATAATACATTATGGACTTGCACATTAGTATTATTATATATCACATATTTGCTTTAAAATGTCAAGGATTGGTAATTATTCATTTATGAATTATAAATTAAAATATTCTTTCAGTTGGTAGTTCTTGTTGTATGTTATATACATTTTTAGAGGATGTTTCAATATTTTTCAGTATTTCGTTTGTCATTATCTTGAGATTGTAGATAATTCAGTTTATCGCGTTGTTAAATAAAATTTGGTTTATTTAAACACTAGTATTGATTTGGTAATAAAGGTAGTGTATCCAGTTATGAAGATATCCATGGTTACCATACCACAATGCAAGATGAGGACGTGGTTCGTGTACGCTCATATTTCCGGTGGAGAAAACGATAGCAGTAACGCTGTGAACTGTGTGACTTTACCAATGATATCAACGGCAAAATGATCTCCACGAAAAGCTTGTAATACAAACGGAAAAGTTGTTTTTCCCTACTTCTTCATTCGTTTGTAGAGCTGTAATCTTGCACAGATCATTGGGCTAATGCAGCGGTTTTTTTTTTCTCCATCATTGCTCTTATAGGACTAGGCCTTTCTACCTTGAACTTCCAAAATTGTTATCTGATGCATGAGTATAGGAAATGATTGAACATTTCACTAAATTGATGCATACGTGGCTTTAGTCCAAGGGAAACGGCATTAAGCCAGCGTTTATTATACCAGTCAGAGCACTTTATAAAGCATTCAGTTACGTTAAGTCGCCCTGCGGCTAGAGGAAACTTGAGATATTTATACATTTCTAGAGTTTCATTGATAACATTAAGCGAGGTTCTTGTTTTTTGTATGTTTCCTAAACTAAACTGTAATAGATTTTCTAAGAAAAATAACTTGCCAAAGAGGCAAAATGAAATGAAATTGATGAACTAAAAATATATATATATATATATATATATATATATATATATATATATATATATATATATATATCTATATATTTTAGATTTAATATTTGCCAAAGATATTACCCGTTTCGATGAAAAATAAGTCGAAAACTTGTCATCTTGGCAGAAAAAAATAACCTTTTTTCCAATAAAAACTTTTAAAATTGTTTTACTGCACGATGTTTATCTTATACCATTTATTAAAAGAGACAGTTGCGAAACAGTATAAAAAATCAAACTCACTGTACGGAAAACATCAATTTTATCTTGTCGATGAGTTATAATCATTAAAACTATTTCTTTGGCATTTAATCTAAATTTAATTCGATGCCATAAATATATTTTAGCTCTCTTTTAAACTTCAAATTAAAAGATACACTGATTATAAGTAAATAGCTACCTACGAACACTACTCGTAAGTTAATTTGAAATAGGTGCATATATGAATTTTTAGTAACTATCGTAATCCTTTGACAACACAATATTATTCGGAGCCCGTGCCTGATTGTTGACATAGTAGGAACAGCAGCGAGACAAATTACGTAAGTAAAAGAGGTATGTTTGACCATTGGACCGTAGAGTTGATTGCGCGTGGAGCTTATTTCCGTTGTTATACCTATATGCTTGGAGTTTGTGCCGTGCACTGCAATACCTATATGTTCACTTGTATTACTCATTGATTTGTCTTAAGAACGTCTATATTGACTTTCTGTTTGCCTGGTCCACTTCCAACAACACTTGAATTTCATGTGAAATCCTTGTCGACGATTCGTTAAAGGGCTTATTTGTTTATTACTGTTGTAACAATGACCGTCATAAAATTGTTATTAAACCAAAACAAATAAAACCAACCAGGATACAATTACCTATCTATGTTTACCAAAGTACTTCAGTTATACTAATTTAATAAAAAGTTTTTGTATTGATTGAAATTATATTATGTGAAGAGGTATTTTAAAAGATAATATGATATTCAACATATTTATTTAAATCCAGTCAATACAAAGAGATATTTTCATAATAAAAATAAAATGACAAAAGTAGGTATAACTGTACATGTGCTCAGTCAATATATGGTAGTTAAAAATTTCAATAAAGCGCAAAATAAAAGACGCAATAAATTTGAGATTAGATCTATATTTTAAGCGTTAAAATTCCTTCGGTGCAGAGTTATTTCATAATCGCGCGTCGAAGTTAAAGCCTGCCATGCGGATGATTTGTTTCCGCTGTCTGGTTTTAAATAAAATAAGAAATAAAACATTACTAACACAGGAGATGCAAAAAATGAAGAATAACGACAACAACAGCAAAGCTGCATGACTACAACAGCGGAAAAATGTCGGACCAGTACGTTGACGTGGAGCTGGAGGACAACTACATTATCACAAATACTAACTGACGACTTCCAGGTCAGAGCATTCACTCGATCGAACTTTGGTTTACTTCGATACCAAGTAAAACATTTGCACTAGAATAGTTATATTAAAATCAAGTTACATATAATTTTGATAAAAATCTAAGTGACTGATATTAACTTAGGAGGATAGTTAATGATGCACTTCAAATATATATATTTTTAAAACATCATGTAGACATAACTAACTAAAAGTAATGGCTTAATATAGGAGTAGGATATCTAGGAACTCGGCCAAGCATTTTAAGTGAAATTCCATAATTAAATAAACTTTGGCTAACATATCTAGTGAAACACCAACATTAGGTTTTGTTTATACAAGCAAATGAGCAACTGAAAATGAACTCACACAGTTAGCAATGTATTTACAGGAGTCATCCATCAGAGCACTAGTGACAGGTGTTGAACTAGGGATGTAATGGCATTGGAAAGAGAAGAGGTAGATCGATGCTCCACCTATCCGATAAACAACAGCTATAAGCTGTATCAAAAACGGAGAGAGATTGCTTTTGAGGATAATACACGATGCATGATATTTTTATACTTAGTATTACAGTTTTGGTATTACTTTTGAGGTATTTTAAGAAGATTAAATTACATATTTTTTTATTCTATTACGTGCGATGATTACATAAGATAATCTTGTAGTTGAAGTTTAAAAATAGTACTCTTATAATGAATTTGTAGAAAATAAACAATTTGCTTCTAAAAATAAAATTACAAAAAGATTATTGTCGACTTTATATGCTCATTAAGTTAATAGGAAACAATGTTGCAACACAGGATCACAAGTAATTTTAGCGCCAGACAAATACGGTTAAAATCGTAAAATTTAACAGCTCTTCAACAAACACAAACACTACACTCGAATACTTGGTTTCTACGCGAACGAAGTAGGTATTTAGGGAATTTGGAGCCTTTGTAAAACCCTTCATTTAAATTCCTCTAAAATGTAATAGATTTTACTTATATGCATACCTGTATAAAAGCTAATTTCTTAATATTACTTTACCGGCAAGTTTTCAATTTTCAGTAACTTACTAACAGTATCATTTCACTTACAAATTACTAGTAATATTTTATTATATAACCTTGGGTAACAGTTGAAAAATGACATCGCATTTAGATGTGCGTCAAATTTTGCCCGCCGGACTTAATTTATTATGAGTACGACGTCAACCAACAGTATGCTTTACCAATTGCGTTGGCTAATGGTGAGGGGAATGGAAGAGAGGATTGGTCGATATACAAAACTGGGGATGTACACGCAGGCACGGGACACGTTGATGTGTCTCTCGTTGAACGCAAATGATTAATGCGTCTCATCATCATCATTATAACGAGATAGGGGGTAGGAATCACGCGAACGATGCGCGTACCATACAAAATGCGCTGTCAAAGACGCCGAATATTAAACGTAACGTGTTGTTCCACATGTATTTCTGACTTCACAAGTTCATATTATTCCATGGGTATTCAAGCGGAATTATTTTTGTTTATAATGTAAATTATGTATATGTTTCAAAACCAAAAGATACAAACATAAATGTCAAATTTTGGTTTATGAACTACGGATAAATAATATCTCAAAATACCGAATATTATGAAATATATTTATTATGCTGCTCTCGGTTAAAATGTCATATTATTTATTTTTAGTAGTGATTATAAATCATTCAAATCCACCTTTCAGCGGTTATTTCTCTCAAAAGTATTTACAACCGAAACTTTTTTCGTTGCATATTATTTTGTCCTAATATGCAAGGAACTCAATGCACATTACGATAATAACGTTAACGGTAAGGGTAAACTGTAGGCTCAATTTGGTTTAATACAGCATACACATATACCTTTCAGGAAGGTTCCTGAAACTACCGCCGTACCTAATCTATTCGTCTAAGATACGACACACCCAAACCAGTAACGACGGCCATTGCATGGGAATGCTTCAGTGAGTTTCTTTACGCATGTCGTAATTCTGTCGAAAAGTATACGGATAAAAGCGCTACAACAAACTACTGGCAAAGAAACCGACCCAACTCTATACATAAATACTATAGTTAACTTCAATTTTAAGATTGCACGTTGCTAGAATGGTAAATTATGAATAGCTTTATTTTTTAGTTCGGGTCAATCTTAGGAGACTTTTTTTTATTCTGTAACTATAACAGTATTAGCAAGAAAGAATTTATTACTAATTGCAAAAATAATCTCATATTGAACAACTCTAAATAAAGTTTTATAAGAACCAATTCTATATTTAATATTAAAAATACAATACTAACAATTATTATTCATTACAATGAAAGTCAAGTTTATAATATAGAAATAAATATAAAGGTGGTAAGGTTCAGTAATTCAATTGATTTTGTGACCTTTCTAGAATATTGAAGATATTATTACCTATTATATTCAAAAATGAATTGAGCAAATAAAAAATACTACTTATAATCGCATTTGTCGTGATATGTGATTAGATTTTATTGCTATTGTATAACGTTCGCGATTGTAACGTATAACTATTGAAGAATGGCCTGACCTAATTGCAGGAAGGCTCTCTCCCCCACCCCCATGCAACAAAGAATTGTGCCGAATAGTATTTCCAAAGGCTGCACGTTAAAAAATTGCTAATGACACAAACCAGTTCCCATTTCAATTGTGTGAAAAGGAATAGGGCGTCAGCTGTAAATGCCTGAATGCTGATGGCAAAAAAGGATTACTAGAAACACTCTGTCGTGTCGAACGCTTTAAACCTTCTATGTAAGCTTATTCTTTTACAAATATAGGGCGACCATAACATCTATCGTAAATACATGAATAGTATCACCCAAGATTTGTAAATATGAAAGGTCAAAAATAAAAAAATATATATACTGAAATTCTACGTAAAGCAATTCCACCGACAAGCTGTAATTATTTTATAAAATAAATAAATTAATGAATTATGCAGCGAAAATTTATAAGAGCAAGTAAAAACGTATAGGCAGAGGATACGTACTGCAAGCTATATTTAATTTAATAATTGTATTAGTGCTTTTTCTGTACACATGCTAATTCTGTTCATATATCTGTTATACTAAATCTCTACGAGTTGCGTAATGAAAATTCCAAAATGTAACTAAAATAAAAATACACGTAATTCCCTTTCTAATCTAAATCACAAAGATATTAAAAAATAAAAAAAATGAGAGCCACATTGCAATGCATTGGTGCTGGCAAAACCGTATATGTGAATAGCAGTTGCTATATATGAAGCTATATGTTTCGAGTCCGTAAAAGTATTTATGCACGTTTTACATACGGGGTGTATAGTCTTTCTTTGTTCAAATTTACATAATTACAGTGATTCTATTGTATATAAACAATTGATTTTTATAGGATAAACAAATTTGTATGCACAGCAAAATTGTCATTTGCTATTATTTAGAATTGAGGCGAAAATCTAAATTAAATCAAATTATAGTATCATTGATCTAGAAATAATTACTTATGTAAAAAATGAATATTCATAATTTAAAATATTGAAGCTAAAATGTTATGCGCATGACTTTATATAAAATAGAAGAATATTTTGTTAACTAGTGTATATATATATATATATAATATATATATATATATATATATATATATATATATATATATATATATATATATATATAATATATATATATATATATATATATATATATATATATAAGTATATATATTATATATATATATATATAATATATATATATATAAATATATATATATATATATATATTATTATATAGTATATATATATATATATATATATATATATATATATATATATATATATATATATATATATATATATATATATAAAATATATATATATATATATATATATATATATATATATATATATATATATATAATACAATTTTATTAATATTCTTTAAGGGTCATAACGACCGAATATCAAGAGTATCAGTAGGTGTGCTCGATCGTTAATAGCGATTCGATATGTCTGGTTTGGTGTAGATTTTATTCGGTGTGCATGTCGTTTGTCTATACGAGCGATAACAACGGTAAATTTTAATGGGGAACCTCATATCGCGGTGCAACGTAGAAGCACAACTTTAATGAAATGATACGACTGTATAGAAGTGAAAGAAGATTATATTTGAACACTGACGCTATTTGGAAAATAGAAAGCTATATCCGCTTGCATTTTCTTTATAGTCTTTTTTTTTTACGGTTCCATTCATTGCTCTTTAGGGAAGCTTTCATATTTTAGACTCTTTGAAGATATTTTATCTACGAGTATATATATTGCATTTGGTTTTTAATAATATTTAATGTATAAAGTGAGGATTTCTTATTTTTTACTTTATATATTAATATCCTATCAGTAAATGATTTTTTTTCTCATAAATTTATAAAGCTATATACATTACAATTACTTTGTAATTTAATTCGTATTCATTGCAATTATTTTTTTTTTCCTAAGCTGTATCCTTTATTTATTTGCAAATAAACATTTTATAGACAAAAGAGAACGAATTAGAAAATAACATACGTAAACAAAAAAACACTAATTTAATTAAATTGAAATATACTTTTACTCTTTGAAAAATATTGATTACATCTTTTATTCTCGTTATAATTGTTATAATGTTCATGATTGCTCAAAATATGTTTTTTCTCTAAAAATCTTGAGTTTGAAATATTTCATGTTTTTTGTTTACGTTCAAAAAAGAAGAAATTGGCATACTTATTAGGTCATTAAGCATTACCTGCAAATTTAATTAATATTCTATAATCCATATGAACTCAGTAATGCTTATGTGCATAGTGCATGTTATCATTCCGCCACAGCTGCATTTGTGCAGTAATTAAACATGTGTAAGCAGGTGCAAGTATAGTGCATGTTCATAATATGTCTACTAAGTATACAAATACAACTACGTACGCTATATTATATGCATGTTGTTGATGTATCTGGCGGCAAGATATTGCATTAGACAATGTGCATCCATGTGCATATATATAGAGTAAATGTGGGTGTTGTTATTGCGTTATTAGTCACTGCTTAAGTTTACCTTAGAATTGCAGTATGGCATTTAATAATGTAAAATGCAAAAGTTTCAAGTGGTTTGTAATTCAATTAATTTTACGTGATCATAGAATAAAAGATGGAAAATATTAAATAAAATGCACATACGCAAGGAGAGTATAGACCACTCCCGATTTTATTGAGGTGAAATAAACGAAAATCTGTTCATGGAAGCTACCATAATGCACATTATATTTTATTAGTTTCAGACGATTTAATTTCAGAATGACGCGCAGATATATAAGTGGACGATGTATTGCTTCCTGCGCGCTGGATTTTGGTTGGGAAGCGACAGAGAACGTTGTTTATTACAAGCTTGTTCGTATCGCTAAGTCGATAAAATACAGTTAACCTGATCTGACGGTAAATTAGATGATAGCTTTAGCTAACACGGTTACTGCACACCCGAAAGAACAGTTTAATCAAGTGAAATGTGTGTTCTTTTTTCGAAAGGAAGTCATTCATTTTTTTGGAACATAATTAAATAAAACTTTAATCGTATCCAAGATATTTTTTTCTGTATCAACACTATTAGATCACAAAAAACAAATTGGTGCTTACATTTTGGCAATAACGTAAATAGTAACCATGCCAGCTGAAAGGAAGCGCGGATTACATACGAAAATGTAATATAGTAATATGTACTGAATATATAACAGCCAGGGAAAACTAGTTCAATAATATGTAAAGCACGCATTTACCTAAAATGTAATTATCAAGCAGTTGTTGATATGATTTCATCACATTTCACAAGAATCACTATAGTTGTGTGTTAATCTATGTAATATTATCTGAACAGCCACTATTTTACCTATTTGGAACAAACCATTTGAATATTTGTTCGACAAGGCGAAAACCGATTACACTATAAAGTTTACAATATAATATATATTGATAATTGGGTCAGAATTATTTGATACGGATTTCTATGAACTCCAACAGCAGGTAGATTACTGTTTCATGTAGATAAATATTATATTACATTTTATACACGATGTATATATGTATATATCGAATTTACTAAACGTACAAGCTTAGTTGTAATTAAATTCGCAATATTGTTTCATAGTAAAACTATAAATATGTTTGCAATTCAAAATTAAACGGCAGAAACCATAATAGCAAATTTGCACATTTTTTCATTAGTGCTATGATATATGTATGTAGACTAAACTTGGATGCAAGTGTGATTATTTCTTTTTCATAAAACTATAAACATGTTTGTAATTAAAAATAATAAAAAAATGCTCGATTTTTTTCATTAGCAACACACAAAATAACCTACGTTTTTTAATAAACAGCATGTCATTATATTTTTGTTGTGCTGACATATTTTTAAATAGTTGTATATACCATTTTCAAAAACATACACATCTGCTGAATATTTTTTTTTGAATGTCAGCTGTCAAATAAATAAATATACATAAATATATAAATATATATATATATATATATATATATATATATATATATATATATATATATATATATATATATATATATATATATATATATGGTATATATATAATATATATATATATATATATATATATATATATATATATATATATATATATATAAAATATAAAATATATATATATGTATGTATATATATATATATATATATATATATATATATATATATATATATATATATATATATATATATAAATATTCATTACAACAAGAAATCCTAGAGACCTTAGACAAAATATATATATATAGAATATTGCTATGTTCTATGCAACTGCTTGTTATTGATTTATTTATGTTTCGTCTAAGATTGAAACGAACTGACTAGTTCAATTAATGAACCGGTAGCGTACGCCGAACAAGTTGTACCTTGTAATTGTCATTTATATTCTGAAGTGCTGAAGCTAAGATGTTTAAGAAGCAACATAGGTATGAAAATATATATCATTTAAAATGTTTTACACCAAATAGACGTATAAAACATTTAACAACAATATCGGTTTTGATATAAACTACATCATAGTTCATTTGTGAGTTTATTGCAAACTACCAACGTTTACATAACTTATGTATGTGATATTTAATTTTAAAGTGAAAGTTGCCTATCCCTTGAGTGTAAAAATACTTTAAAATGTTTAGTGTTGTGTGTGATATTAATAATATGTGACTAAAGTTATGTTTAGTAACTTCTTCACTGAACTGTCTTTCTGCATTGTTCAACTGATGAAGGTAGGATTTTTTAAACTTTATAATATATAATATTATGTCACACAAATATCTTTAATTTATGTATGAATATGCAACACGATAAGAATAATTTTCAACCATTATGAAAATGTACATTAGTAGCCATAATTGGTACTGATGTATTTTGATTTTGACAGTTGCCATTCATATTCGATATAATTCTTCATTTTTATAAAACATATATGCATAACTGTATATTGGATATGTTCTCATAATATATAAATAGGTGCAGATTATTTGCACTACCAATATCCTCTTCATGTAGTTGAGCCGTGTTTGAGGATTTTTTTAAAACTTTTTTATTAAGTAACAACTACATTTTTACGCGGCTTTTCTTGTGTTTGTGCAATGCGCAGACAAATAGAAGTAGCCTGCACAATTTACGAATACGCATACAAGAACACAATATTACCCAACGTTTATGTTCCGTGCATACCGTGCCTGTATAAGCAGCGGTGGCGCAACGGATTAAAGTAGACTGGCACAAAAAATACATCCAAACCAAATAATTTTATTAAAAATTCTCGAAGCGTATTGTGGTTTAACGAAAACATCAACCATAGAAGGAGAGATGAACGATTCAATAAATCTAACGAGCTAAAAAGAGGAAAGCCAGTGTATACATTTAAAAATATATATATCCTTCCGAAAAAATGATGCTGTCATTTCCAGAACGATTGAATGCCAAACCTTCTGACACCCTTACCTCTTTTGCCTTATTTATTATGCACAGTTCAGAGGCAATGTTTGTATAATATAGGTCACAAGTTTAAAATAAATATTAGTCGGTGAAAACGCAAATAAATCTACGTCTACTGATGACGTATCGGTGTGTTTTTTTGCCGTTTTAAACCTTTGAGATGAAACTGATATAGTCAATATATGTATAGATTTTATTCTTTTGATTAAAGGAATTTATGTGTATTTACAATTACCAATGTTTTCCAATGAACTTGTTCATTTACGAATTGTTATATTTATAATATAATCAAATTTGGAAGTAAAGGTGCATATTTACGGCAAATGTTTAAATTTCTCCTTAAGCGCAGATTTACAATAATCATAGCTATATTATTATTAAGTTGCAATTTTATATATTTATGATGTCACCACTGATTTTTGTGATTTATTACGACCTAAAACTCTCATATATCATATAATAGATTTTAGAGTGATTTTTTCGTTATATCATAATCGTTTATACTGTCACACGTGATGATCAATTTCCCGTTACCTTACCTACGTAGAAAATAATTGTTGGTGGCAATATTACCTGTCGTAATGAAACTTAAGATGAATGGCCAGCTGCTCGGCTACGACTACCAATTTTAAAGATAAAACCAATAAAGCGTAGGGAAGAAGTAAATTTCTTATTAATAGAATACATAAAACTTTAATTGAATGTATAATCTGTTGATTTAGCGAATTTCAATCAACTACGGGCTATAAAACACGCATATACAAAATCGAATAACCGTTTAACACCGGTTAAGATAACAAGTTAAATTAATTTGATATTACGCTTGAAAGAGCCGGTTGCAAATTTTCACTTTTTTATCATCTGTATCAATCGTTGTGGTACAGTCTCAGGTGACCCGTACGATTGTCTTACTTTAGCAGAAAATTATTGACTTCTGTCCCAGAAACAGGGCCGGTTCCGGCAAGAATTATGACCACAGACAAGGGTGTTAATTCTTTTTTTCTGTCTTCAAGAAAAAGAAGAGACATTTCTCTAGATTCACACAGGATTTATGCGACGTGAATTATGGTTTCGTGGCCAAATAGAAAAATCCTAAGAGTTTTACATTTTTTATATTATTTACCTAAGTGGAGATAACACAATGTCTGGTTTGGCTAAAAGATAAAACTGCTCCTTTTTTCTGTGGTGAAATATTTTGTTTTATTCTAACTTTCTAAATGTTTTATTTTATCCACTGATGTGAGTATTCTGTTGGTAGAAGTTTATATAAATACAAATCAGCACAAGCATAACCGTAACAAAGTTCTTCTTTATAAGTAGTTTTATATAAATTCGCATTAATTATTTTGTTAAACATCTATATATTTTCCTCAGTGCTACTGCTAGGGGAAGGATTTATATTATCTATATACACAACTATACATTTAGTTCAAAAATAGTGATGGTTTTTTGTAGTATCAATTTCATAAATAAAATACCAACTGTCAAATTCTAAAAATATTATTTGTTTGGTTGTGTGATTTTATTGTCTAAATCTTTAGTGTACCGTTTGACACTAATGCGGCCCTGTTGTCGTAAAGACGACGGAAGAAAACCGAAAAGTAGATTTAAAGGATAAACTGAAGAAGATAGACTGACATACGAAAACACGCCAACGAAAAGATGTCGAGGATGAAGTGAACGCAATGAAAAGATTTAATCAGTTACTGATGTTCTACAAAACGGCCTTGCAGATTGTTCTATGCTGTCATTTTATTCCTTTTTTCATATTAGAAGTTTATTATTTTATTTTCCAGACGTAACTTACAAAGATATACCTGTACATTTTAAATTGTAAAAGAAAACAAATGTTCCTGTTATAAAGGAATCGCTTAAAAGTGATTTTTGAAATACTTTTTATGACTTTTGAATGCCATCTGAGAGTGGTTTACGCTACGCTTGAATATCTTAACACTTACACTAATTTACAAATGTATAACTTTTGTTGAGATCTTTAAACTTAGTAACAATAAATAATTGAGATGACGAACTAATTTTGTATGCTAAGAGTGTTTCGTTCTCCCCTAGATATTACATGGTACTGCGTTACACGGAATAACGATAGAGAGACAAGACGAAATATTAGAGCAAACAGAACTTTTCAAAACACTTAGATATTCAGACGAGATAGATCTTAAAATATAGAAAGTTTAAACTACGTGGTATAATACTATTCAGAAAGTGGATTCCCAGAACACACATTCAACTCTCGATGATGTCGAATCTCATTTTTCAGATTATTTTTATCCGTTGCCTGTTGTTTTTGGTAACAGGTCTCTAAATAGTATAGTGTGGCATGAGGGTTGAAAGTCTAAACTGGTCTCATGAGTTCACTACACTAAAAAGATATAAAAACTTAGAATCCCTCGAGCTGAGTAATATATATTTTTTGTTGTTCTAAGAACGACGAGGTTTTTAAATAAACGTGAACTTTATTCGTCACACCATGACACGTCAACTTTTACGTGGATTTTATGTGTATGGGGTAAAAGTTAAACTGTTGTATCATAAAATCTTAGGAAAGTTATATAAAACATAAGTAGTGTTTAGTTTATTTGTTTCTTTAAGAAAACATAAATTTATGCTTATTTTAAATTAAAAATACAATTGAGTTTTCCAAAGCTGTTTTTTTTTTATCTAATTATAAAATATGCAATGTGACGTCACTAGTTATTAAATGGAATATAAATATTAACAATTACATTGGAATTTAATTCGTATTTATCATGCTTCTTTCTTTTAAGTCGTTTTTTTCAATTAAAATGCGTAATTGTCTTGAAACTCGTCGCGACACAAATACATCAAATTTATTCTCATCAGAGGCCGTGCTAGGAATGAGTAGATCGAGCTCATTTTCTGGTTAACGAATGTAACCAATGAACTTTTGCATACCCAAGCTTCTACAAAATAATTGAACGAAGTGTCGCTAACTCTTTTGTGTTTTTAAAATACAAACAACCCATCTTGTCTCATTTAAAAAGTGAGATGTTTATTTTTAAAAAAATTATTTTGATTATTTCGTTATTACGCGTGTAAATTTATATTCATTATTCAAATTACAGAATATAGGTTTTTTATAAACATGTTATGCGAATTCATTGCCGTTTCAATATATATGGAAATGCTTTTTGATTTAAACTTGTTGTTTCAAAGTAACACAAGCCTTAAAGTAATTTACACATATATTCACATAAATAATATTACATAGTAACATGATACCCTTTTGATATAAATTCATATCTTACAGCAGAAATGAAAAATGTATATAGAATTGACCGAAGGGTTTTGGAGTAAATATACTAAAACTCTGCCTTTTTTGTGTTTGGAGTTATATCACATACAGAGACAAATATACTCACATTGTCTTTTAATTAGACTACTGCAGTATGAGTAATGTAGTTCGTTGTTCATTTTTGCCATTCCGATATCAATCGCTATATTTTTCCTGTCCGGTACGAATTTTATATACCTAAGGTTTTATATTTCACTAAAGTTGTACAAATATAAAATCCTAGTAATTAAAAGTACAAAACGCCCAAATAAAAAAACTTCTCTTTTTGTTTTAGGTATATTGTATAAAGAATTGGTTTGTTTTGTTTCACATGCGTTGTATTATTGGATTTTTATGTAAAATTTAATTAAAATCTAAAAGTTCTACAGAATGTTATATTAAATGTTAGATTGCAATGTTAAACAAAAATACATGTATTGAACAGAATATAATTTATAAATATACGAGTATATTTTAATCAAATGAAGAATTTCATGATTCTGAATTAAGCAAAAGAAGTTTCTAAGGATAGAGTAGAATGGCAACAGATTGTAAAGGTTTTTGCCACCCCATTTGATGTGAATAGGCATAAAGTTATGTACTATGTCAAATGTATAACGGGTACGGAATTTTATCGACAATTACAAAGTATCAACGTTGTCTCTTTAAATATTAACTTTGGACCAATATGGAAATAAACAAATAGTGAATAAACTAGGCTAAAACCACAAACTTCTACATTGGTCATGAATTTAGTTTTAGTTTTGAATAATGGACATACATATATTTGTATTGTACGCAGAAGGAGAGGTCAAACGACAAACAGAAGAGGTTAAGTTGACATGAAGAGCCACCAGTAACTCTCGTGGGGTTACTTCGTACCACATCAAGGTTGTGTGACATTGCTCCCCCAACAGTGCACTTAACAACAAGTCGTTTCTCTATTCTCTGTCGCAGCGGGACAACATTACTCTCTTTCAAGAAGTATTATTCTATTGGTCGAATTCTCATAAATATACATTTTCAAAATGGATTTAAAAGTATATGTTACTGAGCCAGTAACATAGAACGCTAATAGAATACTATTAAATTCATCCGTCAGTAATACTGACTCAGTATAAATATAGGTGTCTCACTTTGTTCCTAACGTAAGAAGTCACTAAATAGTTTTAAGAATGCACTTTATAAGTCTACTAGTATAATCTTCATGAAATGATATATTTAACGGAAATTGTATTATTTTATGGATGAAATTGAAGCCTGGGTGTTTAATTAGTGTAAATAATCAACAGGATAGTTAAACATTTTAATTACGATCGAAATTTCGATATCACTTATGTCTTCTTCAGGAGAATAATTAGTGGGATAATTTAAAACATATCATTAAAAAATGGTTCGACATATTTAAAAAAATTAAATAAATAAATAATTTAAAATCTTATTTAGTTTTTTATCAAAGCTAGTTTCAACTTAAATTTTTTAAATAGATTAGTTAACTGTATTATTTTATATCTATTAAACGAAATGATAGGTAATTTGACAATTATTTGTTGTTAACGTACTTTGATATTAATAATTAGTTGGTATTACAATGTTTCTATAACAACGGAACACACATAGACTATTTAACTATTATAATATGTATGATGTTAATTAAAATTTAATATTTATTCTTTGACAAGAAGGGTAGTTTCATTAATTAGGTAATGAAACATAATAACGGAATATTCCATGAAAATATGCTTGTTTAAAATAAACTAATATAGTTATAGTGGATCAAGACCGTTTTTGATTTAATATTGAATCTACTATATTGTGTAGTTGTTTGAAAAAAAATATTTTCGTGGATTTCTACCCCAATTTGTTCGACGAACCAAGACCAACAAGCATACAAATAGACATGTTACAGAAACTGGGCAACGTGAAATAAAAGCTATAACCTTACTTCCTGATGCAGTATTATACCTCGATGGTTTGCAGGAAATTGCACTTTTTCCGTGCTCAAAGTACACTATGCGACATTTTTGTTATCTCCTTTAAAAGATTTTTTATTTTTATTTTCCGTATACAAATACACTCATACTAGATATATAAAGAAAAGAGAATTTATATAGAATACTAGGGAATGGAAGTAGTATGTATGTGTGCGATTAGCATGTCGATATCTGATTGGACGAGAATAACTACCCCAGTGAAAACGCTGTGTTGGCCCGCTGGCGAACATCCAATTCCACATATAGACTCTTTAGAAATATAAATTCAACGAGTACAAATTTTCAGACAATGTATGAGTGAAATATTGTTGTTTCTCAAATATGATTTTCATTTATCTATGGAGAAAAATAAGCTGAACTATCTAAATAAATACTTCAGTTAAAGTATCAATACAAAATGAAACTAAAAAAAATATTTTTACTATGCATACGATATTTTCTAAACATAGTTCAAAGAAACACGACTTTTGATCGATCATGTCTTTCAGGTCTTGTTTTAAAATTCATTGCAAGAATTTTATGAATTGAGAGTCACTTTATGATATTGCTTTCATAAAACCGAAATGCATTTTTATTTGTGTCTTTCAGACCCGAAAGATATTAAATTTTAAGATATTCTATAAAAATTATAGTGCTTCTTAGTAGCCTATATTTATGGTACACTCTTCTATATAATCAATAAAAAATTATTGAATCTTGGTCGAAAACAAAAAAACTTACTAATAATTCCTGTATAATACTGCCCTTTCGTTACAAAAGGTGAAGGAAAGCTTAATGTAATGAAAGACGAATACGGTAGGAAGAATGTATTAAAGCTTTTCGGTTCATTATGGTATGGAGAGATGGATGTCTTCGTTCCAAACAAAAATTCCAATATTCTTAGGAAGGCTTTAATTTTATTTGGAAATATAAAAATTTTAATTACCGAAGCATCGTTCAGAATTCATTAATAAGAGCTATGATACCATTTAATGTTAACAAACAGCAAATACTGCCTTTAAAATTTTAGTAATCTTATTTTATGAATAAATTTTCTTAAAATTGATGAATTCGTTAAAACCTACTCGAACCCTGATATTTAATTTTACTATATAAAATTTTACTTCAAAAATATTCCTTCCGTCTCTACTAGTAGAATTATATATTTCAGCAAATGTTACGAGTTGAACTGTAGTATTAGGAAATCTTTTATGTTATATGGTATATTTACGTACTTTAAAATAATAATGACAATGAACTTTCATTTAAAAAAAGATAAATCGAGATGGCCAATTATTTTTATGGAAACTAGGGTTGTTTGACCTAAAAGCGCCTTAAATATTTTTAGATATTCTAAAATATTTTTTTCTCAAAGTAAAAAAAACCGTACACATAAAATAACACCATTTAAAATGCAGGTGTTTGAATAATGTGACATTACTAAGATTCATTAAAACAATCATAACTTGCTAGTAAATTATTTTTCACGCGAATCTCTTCAAATAAGCGTTACAGAAAATAAATCTTTATCGAATATAATAACTCGAAATCACTCTGAAAAATACTTGGATTGCTGCGAGAGAATATTTAAAAAACTGTAATATAGAACGAGATAAACTACCGCAGAAACTCAATCATCTAAATATATTTATAGTATTAACTTTTGGTCAGGATGTGTTATCCTATTCTTTATTAAATAATGTGGATAGTGGATTTTGGGATAGGTACACACAAGACAAAGCGTAGAATACAATCGAAAGTCCGATACAACGTATTCCGTTTGTATTGATTTCATCACGCTAAAAACCTGTGTTTCTATAGATCGTTAAACCTATCCGTTGGGATTCAGTTTCTATAAGGACAGTATTAGGAATCCGTTATTTATTACCTTCCGCGGCAATGAACACTTTCAGTCGTTTGTCTTTCTCCGGTGTTGTAGAGTTTGTGCTGTGAGGTGAAATGCGACAATCCACAAACGGTAGCGCGCATTTTTCCTAAGTTTTCTTCTTTGGCAACAGACGGCACATCAATAAAACTCGCGCATTCGATTCGACCGCCATAGTAACCAAAAACATAACCATCTTTATTCAACGCACGAAACTATATACAATTTTCAAGGTCTTTTATTGAACATTTCCATTTTGTCTGTTTATTTCATAAATTATTCGCAGTCCGGCGCATGATATAAAACAACAGTTAATTATTTATAATTCAATATCAATTTCGATAACAATAAATAAATTGGCACGTTGCTTTAAATTATTCTTATTATAATGGGCTTGATAAACGCCTAAGGATTCCGAATGATTATGCAATTATTAGGCCAATATATGTACTAGAATTATTATTAAAATATTAATTAATTAATTCAATTAATATAAATGACAAAATGAGCTTCCGACCTAACACATATGTTAGATTATATATTTGCGTGCAGAAAACATGACGTGACTCAGTACGACTTGGTGTGGTAAAATGAGTATCGTAAACGACCCATTAGGGTTGAATATTAAATTGACCTTAGTAGTGCTTTTAGAGGCCTACCAACCTCACGGACCCGATTGATAGCTAGGCAAATATATCAAGGGTACCAAAACACAATCGATTGGTATATGTGGTTGAATTCAGTTGCAAACCATGTCTCACGCAACAATCTGTAATCAACGCATGTCAGACACACACACATACACAACAGAAACTGACACATATTCTCGGAATCACGAAGAAATACAGACACGGATACAGGAAAGACATTAGGGAAAAGCACTTCCTCATAGAATAAAAATAGTTAGAACTCTTTTAGTTGAGATGATAAAAAATGATAATCATTTTGATGTGCATTAAATTAATTAATAATGTATCTCACATTAAATGGAAAAGGAATGATTGGATTATTTGTCAATGGTGGCAATTTGAATTTATTTTAAGATCTATTTACATGCTAACTTTATCTTCAAGGAATCAAAATTGGAGCAATTGCAGCAATCGACCTTATCCAATCTCCTCCTCACAGTTAATTAGTAAGTGTTCGTACAGTCACAAGGTACAATTATCTAATCCCTGGCTGCCTGCTCCTTTCCTCTTTGAACCCGTGTGCTGGAGATAAGAACCGATTACGTTTAAAGTCCTGAACAGATAATTAAACGGCATTCAATGACAGTGCTGGTCTTACTCCTATCGGTTAAAGAAAAAAAATTGGTTCTCTCACAATCTATTAAATAATTACAGAGCGCATGATGATGTAAACGAATAGTTGTATGAGGATTCTTTTGCGTTGATGGTAAAAAGTTGAATACGATTACCGTGTTTCAGTTCAATTAAAAACGTGGCATTTCGCCAGATGTATAAAAAAATCTTTGATTACGGTCGCTTACATTTGTTAGAATATAGATTAAAATGGTTGTCCAAAAAAATATAATTCAACAAAACTTGACGATATACTCTTATATCGAAGATGATCTGTTATATTTTTATAAATGGAACTTCAAAAGTGAAAGTCTAATTTCCTGCTATAGTACTTATACAACTGTTTTCTGAAGATTGCGAAATGAGAATTTCTTTCGAAGCCATCATCCGAGATTAATCATTGATATATGTGGTCTATTGAAGAGGAAATTCTGGCAAATAAATGGACAAAAAAAAACCGTCGGTACAATATCTCGTGCGGAACCATATATCAATGAATTTTAGACGCGGCCAGTTTGGAGTTGTCGGAAAGCGAAAAGACGTACGTTTATCATTCGGCACCATAGCGGACAATCTCAATTTCCTTGACTTGATGTGAACACTATTCTCGGTTCGGTTCGGACGTGGTAGTGATCTTTTCGTTTTCGTGCTGCCTGTTTGGGGAAGACTGCTACTATGTTCGTTGCCAATTTACAGAAACGGTTTCCCCACATGAATGGTCCCCCGTTTTGCAGCCTACATGAATTTTGTAGGCATGCAGCGTGCCACCACGCTCTGGAATATAGATTCAAGCGATCATCGTTTCGCATATTCATTGTGCTATAGTGTGACTATTGTAACAATACACATTTTATACTTTTTATAGAATGCAAATACAAATCTATATGCATTTCAATACAATTGTGATTCTGCACAAACTTCTGATACATATATTTTCGGAATAAAAATTAATATCTTGGATAAAATAGGTATAATTGTTACGATTGAACATTGTCCAAATAAAGAATATTTACCTATATATATATTTTTAATCAATTCATCAATTTCGTCTAGACGGAAAGATTTGTTATGTACAGTTAGAGTGTAACTATACTATTAATACTGTTCACATCGAAATACCTAGAAATAAATTCAATTTATTTGTTCGTTGCAAACGGAAAATTGGAGCAAAATTTAATCCCGCAGAAAGAAAAAATTGCAGAGAAATAGAAATTCTAAAGCAACAAAGAAAAAATGAAAGAGAAACTAATAACATTGAAAATTGGTCACACGTCAAGAGAGAATGATATAAAGTAACCATTATTGAGAATGATATTTCACTGATATAAAAGACAAAATTGTAGTGGATCGGGAGAAGCACTTGAGAATGAAGGATGAAAAAAGTAACACTCAAGTATTTCGGATGATTGAATCAATATAAACACTCATATAACGAAAATGATGATGTATTTGCGGTTGTGCTAGAAATATAATGAACATATTTGAGTGACCTATTTCATGTACCTGGTCGCCATTAAAATGCGATTCACTTTTTAAAGTTTACAGCTGAATGGTGAAATGGAAGAACGAATTGAAGAAGTGTAAGCAGCTTTAGCGTCATTTTAAGAATATGATGCCACAATGATGTAAATCAATTAAATTCAATTGTAATATAAACGACAATCAAATAAAATAATGATTCTAACAAAAAATTACATTATAGGAAATTTAATTTGATTTATATGGCCACAAATGCAAATTCTAAACGTATGCTGTATTTATGAAAACGAAATAAATTTTTGATTACCAATGAAATTTACAACTACTATTAGATTTTCATGTTGATACCATTTTCAAATATTACCAGCGACAATTATAAGCCAACTCATAAATTGTTTGGGAATCACTTCTAAAATTATTATATCAATAAATTTAGCTACAACGCTATTGGGTTATTGAAAGTTATAATTTAATTTCTAGAAACGGTATTTGTGATATTGGTGAAAATATCCAAACATTATAACCAAATATATTTGCCGTAGAAAATATTTTGCCGTCAACTATAAATTATCATCAATTTATTGCGTAGAATGTAAGATATTTAATAAAACCCATGCCTGGTTTATAAGATATCTCAGAACTATTTCACCAAAGAAATTCCGTGCTAAATTTCAGCAGAAAACAAAAAGAAAAGAAAATAAATACGTATATGTAACACAAAAAAGCTCTTAAAATGAAAAGCGAAAGGGACTGGCAAATCGCACACCTCAGTTGTGTCATGTTAAACTGTGATGTAACAGGACACGCATATGCATATCCAAATACAGGGTGATATTTTTTGTAGAGCTGGAAAAATTTTAGTAACACACCATCGTTTTTTTATATTAGGTAAATATGCATGTGCCAGACCATCTCTAACGCTTATATTGGTTGTATGTATGCACCAATAAATGATTTCAAAGTCCAGTTGTATGAAATACGTTTAGCACTAAACAGAAATTTGAAAAACTTAACATTTACCTACTTTGCTAATTGCTCGTTGGAATGGCTTTTATGTAACTAGGCCCTAAGATTGTTTTAAATATAATACAATGAGAAACACTTCGTCACAATTATTTTGTTTACGCGTTATTTTTATGTGTTACTATAAGAAGTCAGAATATAAAATCCAATAACATTGATGTAGTAATATAAAAGCCAACATTTGAAATATCTGATTTTTCACCCTGTATACAGTCACATCTTTTGTATTCTGGTAAAACTAGGAAGCTTTTTCATTTGAGTTACTTACCTCGCCGTTCTCGTTGCTGCGGTTGTCATCGCTGGAATACACGTCAGAGTAACGTTCCCGACGCCGGTGCAAGAGTGGATTTGCTCTTAAACTGCTCGCACTACAACATGCTGCTGAACTTAAGAGTATTATACTGGCTGCGAAGATGGAAGATTTTGTCTGAAACAAAAGAGAAATAAATTAATACTTCAACAATCAATTGCAGTTAGCAGCTATTGACTATATTAATTAAATGGCGTTGCAGGAACAATAGAAATAGTTATGAAAGTAAATCTTGATATAAAGGATTAATAATTTTCCATACCAGCAAGCATTATAAAATTAACGCCTTGTTTACATTATTTTCGTATTCTATTTGAGTAAGATGTTGAAAAAGAATTACTCATTATTTCTTTGCCCCTGAGAGTAGCTGTCTGCGAAATTTTCTAGAAAACCATATCTGGAGTTTATTATTGGAGGGTATAAAAAAAATGTAATAATTAGAATTTTAAATATAAAAGTTGTAGGTATGATCCCAGATTAATATTGAAAAGTAATTATAAGAATTTATATTTTTAACCTAATAAATTCAACTCTTAATCCTAAAGGATTATTTATAAAAAGGAATTTATAATCAGCTGTGAGCTATTTAAAGATAAAGCCCATCTCGATTATCTGATTACGGGGATGAAAGTATATAATTGCTCCTTGCCTATTTTCAAGAATTTTATTCTATACGAAAAACGAAAAAAAATTATTATAATATTCCATTAGTATATACATAAAAAATCTCAGAGCTTTATAAACAACGTGGGACATTGTTTAAGGCTGGCTTTGAAATTGTTTTACTGATTTCCACATTAATTGCGATTCTCTATCTGATTTATTTTTGCAAAACACTTCAAGTATTATTTATCAATACAAATTTCACTTCCAACTGATATGTTTTAAAAATAGGTCACAACGATAACAATGACATGAAGAAAATCAGGTTGGTAAACATTTCTCTTGTAAGGATTGCACCATTTGTTTACCGATACATTTTGAAAATAATAGCTTGTTTTTATAACAAATACGAATAGTGTCTTTTTATATAAGCGCAGATACAACCAAACAGCTTGTCATATATTCTTTAAACTACAATATACAGAAGTAAAGGTGATAAAATATACAAATTGCAGAACTAAATACAACGTACACGGGTTGGTAACCTAATGAAATTGGAAGTAGACACAGAACATGCTACATAGTATATCGTTGGCGAATAATTGTAAATAATTAACTATATGCAATTGAATTTGCATTGTTTCCTGAACCATTAACGCACGTTAAGTTATTGACATCGAAATGAACGACAATACTGTTCTAATTACTAATGAAACTAAATTGATCAAAACGGTACAACAGTTTTGAAATCGTTGACTAGCTACGTTGTTATATATTTGAATCATTAAAACGTTTATCATATTCAATTTATTTAAGTAGATGATAAAGTTCGTTGTAAATATGTAGCGGAACAAATCTATAACTATATTCCTTATAGTTCTTCAGAAGCATGAATGTAACTTTAAAAGTTACAATCGTTTATAAGCTACAGATGTATAATGTTTAGCCAATTAGTTTGAAAATTGTTTTTAGGCGTAATCGTTAAAATTTTATTAAGTATTTAAACCTATTGTGCGTTAGTAGATGGACGAAACAAGTTACTTGGCCCAAAAGCTGTCAAATGTGACATAGGTACGACTGAGTTAAACTTTTGTTGATACGCGACTAGAAGCATCGTTATTTTAACAATATGCCAACCAAATATCTATGTAGTTAGGTAATAAAACAGAAATTTCCCTAGATATACTAAATATACAACTAACAATATCCGTTCAACTATACGCAAATTAACTTTTCGTATAAAGTATGTTTACTTGCCATCAAATAACATACACAAAGCATTGTGTCACATAAAAACGTTAATTATAGCATGTGTCAAAAAGTTTTGTTGATAATGCTCCTATGTGAAGTAAAATACATAAAATCTAGATATAATACAAACGCTTGCTCGCAAGTTATGTAAATTTAAAACTAATAACTTGGTAACCTGCGATTCTAAAACTCAATTAAAAAATGCAAATCACTTTGGAATTCTACTTGTGTTTTAAATTATACTTTTAGAAAGCCATTTGCGAGTATCATCAAAAGTTCAAAATCAAAATATTCCACTTTACGCATCTCATATCTTTGATGTTTATCAAAGAGATAGATGGCTATAACTATGCATAAGAAATAAAATGATTAAACAAAATAAGTTCATACTACCTGGATAAGAACTGTACAAATGTATTCATTCTATTCTCCAAGTAAATGAAGTTTCATTTCGAGGAGAGTTTTTCAATTTCATATTGGACCATGTACTAATCTTCATAAATACAAACTCTTTATAAAACTTTTGTACTTTATATTTTTCTTTTTCTCCGTATACTATGAGTTGACATTTTTCATTTGCACCGTGGTTAAACCAATTCAGTTAAAGTTATTTATAACGTTCGAGAAAGTATGTCTATAATTAACTTTTTTAATAAAATGCCTCTAAATGCAAAATACCTTCTCATAGGGCTATACGTACTAAATTACTGTTAGATTATGATGCCATCATGTTCAAAGTTAATATTTTTAAATTATTTTATATTTAAAAACAAATATATAAACTAATAGCTTCAGCGTTGTATACTTTTGAAAAATTGAATCCTTATAGAAATAAATAAATAAAAAGCTATAGTCGAAACGGAACAAATAAAAATACTACAGACACAGATCAACACAAGAAGATAAGTTTTTGAGTCAATATATTTATGTCTGATATATTAAGGTTCTGCCAACGGTTACTGTGTTGTTCTTCTAGAAATCTAAAGGGAAGAAAGAGACGAAATTTCGCAGTCTTCACGAAAACACACACGCTGAGTTTGTGTCACAGATTTATCCTAGCGCGGTAGTTTAAAACTTGAAGAAGTCACGTGAGGCCGTCGCTAACGCACCAGATGTCCAATGATCCATGGAACAATGCACGTTTCCGTGACTATCAGACACAAACCCAAACACGAACATACACACACTCATATCTAGTAACAAGTAAAACTAGAAAGAGATGGAGTTAAAATGAAGGCTCAGCATCAAAGTTCGGCGAAAGCATCGTCATGTCTCGTGTCGCTTCTGATAGCTTTTGCAGCTGTTCCGCGCTGAACTATAACTAAGCTCGCGTCGCTTGCTGGTTGAACATTCTTTCTTTTCATGTACACGTTGAAAAACTAATAAGTACAGCTTTCTTTTTATAAATCTATATGAACTACACTCTATGTTTAAACCGAACATATTCACTCTGAACTTCTGTTGTAAACTTTTCATTTGATTTCTTCTTAATATCGTAAAACTTTTAAGCTCATCGTTTCTTCGTATATGTGTTTTGAATTGAATTTTACAAATAATAAAATATATGAAATATTTAAAAAAATAAGTTAGTAGTAGAAGAAATAGAACATATTTCTATCTAAGCATGTTTCAAAATATTGGTTTATAAAAAAAAAATCAATTTCCTTATTTTGATCATATTGCTACTTGAGGACATCGATTCAACAAAAGCACATCACCATTTCCAAAGCTTCTCATCAACATAAGAAAAGAGTCGTGCCAAAAATCAATAAGTATGTGTTTGAAGAACGCATTTACCGAGTGCTATCACGTTGACTATACGACACGAGAAACGTAACGTTTTTACATTTATACACATATACATATATTGAATTCCGTACGTTCAACTCAACTATAGTTCGCACTACATTACCCGGAAAGAATTCTAGAACATGACTGTGGCGGTTCTGAAAATCACACAACAAAAAGAAATACACAGTACATACAAACACACGGATAGAACTACCCAAGTAAGTAATATCACGTGAATGCTAGGAATGCAAACTATGTTAGGTGTATATATTTTATGTTTGTATTGCAGCTGGGTGTACTGGAAACGTTTTAAAGAAATTGACGTTGCATACTGTGCTTCCTGCTATATTACAACTAATGTTATTACTTTGGATTTTTCTAGTTTTTACTATTACGAAAAGATTATTTTTCAAGTATAATAAGTTTTAATAATATTATAAGTTATAAAGAAAATTAAAGTTAAAATATAAATACATACATCCTGCTTTCAGCTTAGCTTAGAGTTAGATTAGAATAGATAATACTAGGATAAGTTAGTTTAGATATGTATTATTCGCAAAAGAATTATCCTTTCTCCAGATAAACCGATTCTGGCACTGACAAAAGCAACTTGACCAAAATAACTATGCATGTGGTTGCGGTTTCCTAAGTCGGGTAACACGTTTTACAGGTCTCTGGCACATCTGATAAATTTGTAGTAACAAACTTTGTTTTAGGTAGATAAAGTACTTCTATATGATTATAAACATTACATTTAACAATTTTGATAATAATAAAAAATTATAACTAGTAACACAAAATACTTCTAGTAATTCATGGTTCAATGATTGCTACAAATTGTAGCTAACTTTGGTGCTTTGGTTTGTTTGTACTATAATTGTTTGAAGATTGAAAATCTTCTGAAACTGTGCATGCACTCACAGTACGTAGCTTAGTTTAGGTGACATGGTTTTAAGTTGGCTCGTTGAAGAAAGTTCCATAATGAATTCCAGGAATTCTAACACAATAGACTACAAAACTAAAGTTGTTGGTTATCGCATCTTAATCATCGAACATATATAGTTTGTATCTTAGTGCAACAAGTTCGTAACGAAGTTTAAACTAAAGTTAGCAGAACACAGCAGCTAGACAAAGCTGCCATCATGTCTTTCATTCCCTTTATAGTGTGAACCCACATGTATAACACATATGTTGAGCACACTGACAAATTATCAATAAACTATTCCAGTGTGCTTAGTGGAAATTGGAGTCCTTGATGTGTGGAGTATACCAATTACTTTGTTTCAGTTTTCCAATCAATGCTGAAACGACTGATATGCTAATATCTCTCTACGAATTTTCAGTGCAGACCAATGGGCAGAATGCATGCTTTATCTGCCATTTCTATGAGGTCTAGAAACATTCAGAGTCCAATTCAAAAATTCATTTGTTCTGGTTTTAATTATTTTCAACAAGAACAAATTTACGTGTTCGATGGTTGAATACAGAATTACTTCGGAATAAATACTGTAAAGAAAGTTAACTGAATGGAATGCTCAAGTATTCAGATGCTCGATACTATTAGAACAGCTTATATGTCGTTAATAATTACCTTTAAACTGTAACGGTAGAACTTGTACAGAATATGAAATAATGCTGTGAAACATTTATGCAATTTTGAACAGTTTAAAAGTTGGGTTCAATTCTGTCTAATGAAAAGGGCATTAGCGTTAACGGTTTTCCTCAAGTAGACACAAAGAGCACCCGACCACAATGCAAAGACCAGCGTGCTTCCGCAATACGGATTCATTGTGTCTTTGTTTCAACCGTAGAAAGTGTAGCATAGTCAGGTAGGGATTACAAACAAAATACAAAACCGGGCCAATAAACGCAAATATTTCTCTCGCAATAGAACAAATGTCTTTTTATTGATGTGTGCCAATTGATTATACTCACATACATACCTATATCATTCCATTTACTTAACTGATTTCAATTATTTAATTAAATAAATGTGTAAGCTTCAAACAATGAATGTGTAAATATAATATTGCGAATAGTAATGCTAAAAAGAGTATATCGTTGGTATCCGTTTACTTTTACATCAATAATTAAATACTTTGTATAGTAAAAATAGAACATACACGAATTATGGGTTTAAATATTTATCAAAAACAATTGATAATTGAAATTATACAAAATACCTATAAAATAAATACCATTGTTTAACGGTGTGTTATAATAAGCTTCTGTTTGTTATAAATTCAGATTAAATTATAACAGTATGATAACAGGAAAATTGATGGAAATTCAGAACATGCCAATCTTGTCTCTTAGAAATGGCTATTTTTATAACCTTCTCTAGATACCTATACTCCAGGCCTATATCCATTTAAAGTTACGACTGGAATAGAATTCAGAAGTGATGCTTTTTTCGCGATGGACTTGCTCATACATAATTGGGTTGAGATATATATATATATATATATATATATATATATATATATATATATATATATATATATATATATATATATATATATATATATATTTTATATATATATATATATATATATATATATATATATATATATATATATATATAAATATAAAGTTAATCTTTTCTATGGGATATCGGAAAATTTTTACTTTATGGATAAATTTGTAATAAAAATAAGGTTTTAAACTTCATATATTTATCAAATAATATTATTTTCGTTGTAATTGAATGATTGACTGATTCATAACAAAATTGATTGAATGCTATTAATCTATGTATTAATTCAAAATACATTTTTGTGGTAGAAATGTTTTCTTTATATACAGAAAAAAGAATCATATTACTTAGACGGAAATGATGAAATATAATTGGTAAGATAAAAACTAGCTTGCAATTATTTTACAATATCATATTACTATTCAATGTAGCCTTTTATATCTTATTTGATTTGACACTGGTACTTGTATTAGATTTCAGAGTATGCATTACCAAAAGATAATTACTGATACAGTTATTATATAGGCACATAATGAAATATAATCTTAAAAATAATAACAAGAAAATCTCAATCCAATTAAATAAAAAAATGAAAAAATAAAAGCTACAAATCATGCATGCAGTTGGTACGAAAAGAAACCAACTAAACAGAATTTATTCTGTATTCCATTCCTTCATTCATATTCAGCTGAAATTGTAATGCGAACGAAACACGCCATCCTCGTCAAACTGAGACCGCTGTCAAGGATAATAAACCAGAATAATTTCATTCTGTTCTAAGTTAATGAACAGAAGATACAGTTAGGTTACGCGTACGATGTTTCCAGCGTGCAAAAACTGATTCGTCACTGAGACAAGAAATGACGTGGATTCATGGGTGTCGTATATTAAATTTCAGCGGAGGGTGTCTCTTAAGTAATTTTGAATATCAGTGAAGGATCTTATTAAACATTCAACGCTAAACTAGAGATTCCTGTGGGACGTTGTTCTGCAATATGTTCTTAAGAATTTTGAAGTATTCCTATAAAAACAGATTGTTACCTATATATGCACTAGGGTAAAACGTTATGCAAATTAAATATGTTTTTATAACGTTTAAAATATTATAAATCAATTTTTCCAAAGATTTTTCAACCAATATATTCAAATAATATATTCTGAATATTTTACTAATTTCAAACTTAAAATTGTATTAGTCAGTTAACGACGAAAAAGCTTGATTGTATATCAATGATTTATTTCCATAATTATTGAAAAGAAAATAATTTGATTAGAAATTGGAAATTGTTTGAAAAGTTATAAAGATTCTATCGATTTCAGTAGTAATAAACATTGAAGCCTGAATAAAAATAATGGTTTCCGTTTCATATTCTAATGTTAGTAAAGTTGTAAATTTCTGGAGTAGTTGAATGTACTTTGATACCGTAATATTTAATATGAGCTGGTGATTTATTTTTCAGTCTGGTGGTATTTGAGAAGTTCGATGTTTAAAAAACTGAATGTTTTCCGTTTTATTGAGCTTTTTATATAACTCATATCAAAAGTTTTAACCTAAAAGCTGAAATATTGGAATAAATGTTTTTGAGCTCTAAACTTTCGCAATTTGATATTTAATTTCAAAAAGCTTATATATATAATATATATATAATCAAAAGTTATCTTGATATTTGCATATCAAAGTAATTCAATCATATCTAGAAGTTCATATTCAAGCATAAACATAATGAAATATATTAACATATCAGAGTGCTTATTCTGTGTCAAGAAATTATATACGTTCTAGTCACGGCAGATATTTTATTTTTAGTATAAATTACTAACAATATTTGTGCTATTTATACGTACAGAATAAAATTACGGGTGTAGTTAAATGAGATATTGAAATTCTTCTCATACAAAGCGTAGGCTTAAGTTAAATGTGGTGATTCTATCCATTTTAAAGATACCTGCGAGTTGCCTGAACGATAAAAAACTGAGAGGACGATCTTAGAATAAGTAAACCGGAAATGGCAACTAAGAAATCGAAAAGATAACAATTTTTTTACGTAGGTTTAGATTACTTTGAACAACCTTTCTTATATATGTGTAATTTATGGCGCTACTCAGCTACATAATTGACAAAAGCGTTTGATTATAACTGTAGTATAACAGTAAATAAAATAAAACACGAACTTACGTATAAATAGTAATACCGAATATACATAGTTAATTTTAGTCCTTCATTACTATGCCATATACATACATATATAGTTTGCACATGTTGAAAATGTGCGCTTTGTACTGTCTTCGTTAATAACGTATCCAACGCTCAAATGGTTCATACCAGCGCGTTTCATTATCTCTCTTTGCGGCTATGCGAAACGGAACGCGGAATGCGGAGCGACGCTGGGCGTCTATAATATCTTGAACAAGCGTGTGTAAAATACAGAATTGTACAGATAAGGATTTTATAGCCGACTGGATATTTATGCAGAAAGATTCCACATGTGTAAATAAACTGCAATTGCAGCCTAATTTTACATTAGAAGTACTTTTTTTCTATTTGCTACGTATACACAAAATAAATAGTAATTTCACAAAATATTTTTAAAACGATGATATTACAGAAGAAGATCAGAGATGTAAGTTGAGAATAACGGATGGCTAAGGAATGTTATGGGCGGATGTGTGTGTGTAAAAGCTAATATATGTGCTCCTTTAGTAAGGGGTTGGTATCGTTTGGTAGGCGTGTATAAGTACGAAAATATACGGACCTTGAACAAGGTGAAAATAGTCGTGAGAATAGTTACGGTCCGGTGAATGATTGTTAAAATGCGTGCACTCTATTCAACGCTGCCGTAAATGGGGTCAATCAAACGAAAAGCCAATTTCAAAGGAGGAAATCGCTTAGAATAACATAAAGCTTGTATAGATAATACCTTTGTTCTTTTTAAACGAGTGGTTCAGCTCAACGCTATTATAAAGCATTATATTATTTAAAAATGGATAATATCGAATTTTGTTTCGATTCTTGGTATGCCGTTCGTAAAATATTTCAAGTACCATACACTCCATTCATTAATTAAATATACAATTATATTGTACACAGAAAAATACAAATGTTCACATTTCATGATTTTATTATTAAACATCGATAAGTAGATATATGACAGCTAAATTTATTACTAAATATAATATATGTTTAAAATAATAGAAACAAATTTAATTAAATAAACATTTATTGCTACAAGTTGATGCATTATAATCATGCAATAAACGATTGCATGACAAATAAATGAGTTTGTAATTATCTGGTTCACATTTAACACATATTGATAAATTATACTAGCAGAATGCAGAATGAAATTTTTAGAATTCAATAAAATAATTTTTAATAAAATCGACGTGGTACAAAATGTTATCATGCATGTAAATTGGCATTGAATAATGTTTAAAGGGCACTAATGAATAATTGTGAAAGAATCCTAAATTGTATTTGCAAATAATTTCAAACACATCAAAAGTCATGACAAGTAATAATGATGTTCGGCGTTATTCAACAGCAATTAAAAAATATCATTGTCTACAGTGATTGCTATGTAGGTATATTGATTTTATTAGGGGTCATTTATAATTTGGATACTCAAGAATGAAAAATGTAATATCGTACCATATAGGCGTATTTTAGGACAATTTGTTCTCTTCTTGAAGCTGAAGAAGTGTCATGAAATTATGAAGAATTGCGTAGTAGCATTTTTAGAATAATGTTAACTTACATAAAATAATATACCACATGTGCATAATTTTGAAATAACATACACTGTAATAAATTGAACGCCTTACAAGTAAATGACGTCAAACATAAACAACAATTAGATGTTTCTATCTTGGCGATGTTATACACACACTTTAAAAATAACATTAATATAATTCACGTCAAGATAATAATAGTAAACATCATCGTATTGTAAAACATAAAACTGGCACCAAGAAAACCACATAAAGCGAACCAGAATATAAATTCTAGTGTAAATAAAAAAGGAAAAATACAAAACGATATATTGTTATACATATAAAAAAACCTAGGCGTACGAATGCATATATAAATACACACACACATAAACATATATAGTCCCCAATGAAGGATTTCGGTTTACTACTTCAACCGAATACTGAATCCAACATCTAACGCTGCCGTTGCTGCCAGCCGCTATTGAAATATTTACACCGACAGCAGGATAATGTATTCAGTTCCGTAGTGTTTAGCGTTTGAATTATTGGTAGTCTTGCAACTTCCACTGATACGGCACTGCAAGATCCACTGTTGGCCGTTATCTTTAGTCCCCAATGCCGTACCAAAAAAAAAACCCGTACAATTCGAGAAAAAATGATCTCCTGTATTTTTTACTGGTCTATTTTACATGAACCCACCACGAAATATTGTCGATACAATTTTTTCTCCATCTCGGTTTAGAAAAGAACATTTCAGAACATTGGTAAATTGTTTTTGTAATTTGTCTTTCAAATAACTGATTTCAAATACTTCTAATAATAACTACCAATACTACAAACAGTACCAATTATTTCGTAATAAAAAATAGTTTATTGTATTGTTACTATAGGTAAACTTTGTTCGGATAAAGGTATGTTAAACACCATAGGTTGCTTATGTATAGGCGTTACATTATTATTATTATTATTAAGGGTAAATTATTATAAAGTAATTATACACACAGAGAAAGTACTTCCATAAAATGAAAAGCGTTGTTACAGTGATTTCATCAGCTTTGATGTTTAGTATCAAACTTAACGTTTTTATTAAATTGCATATAATTATTTTGTCATTGTTAATGATTTCCAAGTAAATGTAGCACTTAAACACGTAACTGATAAACAATTGTATAAAGTAATTTTCTAGTTAGCTGTGCAAAAGTTTCAAACACCATTAGTTGTCCTTCCACGAACGAATAGTATAAAAAATACAGATGTTATCTGAGACGTTTTAAAATTCTAAACTTGAAAAACTACTTCTAGGACGATATTATTGCGAGAAAGTTTCAAGAAATTTACACTTGCTGTCAGAGGAATAATTTTATTTCACATTTTACCCAAGTTTCAAGTATCGTAATGAGTTTTCAAACTAAATAATAATATTTCTTAGATAATATTTGAAGAAATATTATTATTATTATTAAGCAAAATATCAATGAACGGAAATATTGTTTTTTTATTTTTAGTTATTTTTTCTGAATAAAAAACTAACACATAAAAGGTTTTTTTATAATATATTAATTACGTTTTAAACAACATTTTCAAAACTATAATATGCACATTTTTAATTGCTCTCACAATCAGAGAAAGTCTCTTCCTGACCTCAATGCACAATAAACCGAGTAAAAATAAAACAAATGGAATAATGAAAAACATATTCGGAAAATTTACCAACATGGCGTCATGTTACGATGGAAAACATTACGTCAAAGTTGAGACGAGAAATATTACATATCTAAACACAAAACATAGTATGTTTTCAAATCAGGCAGAGACATCTTGGATAATATATGTTTTATATAAGTAGATTGTGTTTGTGAGCAACATACTATATTCAAGCAGACGTCAATCGGAATATTGCGGTTTGTGTTCAGCACAGCTTGCATCCTGCGATAAGAGAGGATTCTACTTTACTGAAAAGCATGTTTTCACACATGTGCAGTCATCGCGTAGGTATCCTTTGTCTGGTATGTGACCCAAAGATCGGTTTGTTCACATTTGAATCAATTATTATAACGCAAAGCTGAGGATTTTAAAATACGTAAATTATATATGCCAAAGTATTATTTTTAGGAGGACTATAGTAGAATAATAAAAATAATATAGAATAAATTATAATTTTTATTTCATTACCAATCAAAAGTACATAGCTTTGCTATATAATTTTATTTGTCGTAAAATAAGGTGGCACTGTGTACTTAACGTTGATTAAGTCTGAAATAATAGTTTAAAATCGAGATAAGATTTAAAATCATAGTTAAAGAATTTTTACGATGAAAATATACGGTGATGCAGTATGCAGGTAATAAGAAATTCATAAACTTTAAACTTTTATAAAATCTTGTCGCTTTGCTGCTGTAAAACAATATAACTGCAGAAGTGATTTGAATAAAAAATAGAACAAAAACAAATAATACTTATATCACATAGAAAAATTGTACGATTTCATATTATCATTTATAAACAAACAAACTAAAGAAAATGAGTAACAATTATTATTATAAGTAACCACAATTTATTCAAGTTTTTTCAATCTTGTATAAGAATTTTTATCTGTCATATTCACGCTTGTAAAAGATTTAAAGTTCTATTTTCAATACGGATATCAAAAACATACGAAAGACAAGAAAACATAAATAAAACAAGCAAGAAAAAGAATTCATGACCAAATAGGATTTTGGCTCGCGCTGTGCATCAGGTGTAAACGAAATATATCTCTTTAATACGCGAAATGTGTTTCAGAAAAAAAAAAACACAAAAAATAGAAATTGCTTATTTCATATTACATTTTTATACCTACTCATTTTTACCTCTGATACAAAAATGCATTTCATCTTTCCGGGTTTCATCTTTTATTAAGTAGACTTTTAAATTATTATTCCATGATTTTATAACAGCCTTGGTTTAGTGATGATGAAATGCCTCAAACTGAAGACAATGGCGTCTAAATAGATACGCATCACGTTTGAGACAACTGTATAGGTATTAGTTCCAAGTAGCAAAACTTAACCTAGAGATCTAATACTTGGTATTTATCTACCGTTACCAGTTTGCATATATAACTGTTATCCGTGCGAGCAATACGTGAATCTAGTAGTAAGAGGTTTATACATACATATATCAGCACAATAATATAGTATATAGAACAAATAATAATGCACGAATATATATAAATATACGCTCAAACGTACACACATATCCACGAATAGAGATCCGTGAAGTTAAGAGTGTGGGTACGAATTTCAATCGTTAGTTAAAGAAAAAATAGTTGTGTACAACTCTTGGGTCCGTTGTGAAGTTAGCACAATTAAAACTTAAGACTGTCGTTTATCTTTATTTGTTAATTTACGTAATTATTTTATTTTATAATTGAATTAATCAATATGGCATTTGATGGATTTTAATATTGACTATCAACTCCGCAAACTTAAAATATTTACTAAATACACCTCCTACGTATAAGAAAGCAGATGTCTGATTTTTGCAACCAGAACTTATCTGCCAAACAAGTAGATGAATATTTCGGGTCTAGGATAAACTTTCCATAATATTTCTTTACTTTCTTTCTAGAAGTAATAAGAAAAGGAATGGCTCATCTTTAAAAGCACAGAGCAAACAAAAATCCTTTTACAGTTTCAGAAAATTGTTCTACTTCTTTATTTTATACTATTCATTACTTTCTTTTACGTTTCTTATTTGATGCTCGTGTGCAAAGGAAATGGCGATCTTATTAGATTTTTTTGTTCTAATTTTTATTTCAGTTTTTTTTTGTTTCAAGTGCTTTTGTGTGCACAGCATTTGATGTCAGTTGCTTTGAGTAGATACAACACTTTGTTTTAATTGGGTCTTGTGTGTCTTTGATGTGGCAACACGTAACGTAAAAAGGACCGGATTTAAACACCTGTATAACGTAGCCTTGCACTTTGAACCACGTACTTTCAAAGTTCGGTTTGCTATTAATACCTTCCAAATCCGACATGCACATGATTTATTCGAAATACAGTTGATTTAACAAATTGAACAACGTTGTAATCTTCCTCCAATAACTCTCTACATCTATAAAAAAAACTCCTTTACTTAGAACGGATATTCTTGATGTATGAATCAGCAATAAAAAATTATTCAACAATGTCTTTGCATAATGAATAAACATTAAAATCACTTTTCACTTCATAATAAGTTTCGTTTCGCTATTAATGAGATATTCGTTGAAACTTTCTACATCAATTTTATGTAAATGTAGTTCACGTTTCCACTTAAGGAGGAAAAGAAATTGTTGGTTATAAACAATAATGAGGACAGGTGTATACGAGAATGTTTTTTACTTGAGAACACTTCTAACATACTTCAAGTGCCCGAGACTGAAAATAAAGCATGTTGCCCTCCAGTGAAAACATAATCAAGGTCACTAACAACTTTTTATCAAACACAAACTTTAAATTATATTTTCGACGCAAAAACTCTCATGTACTAGGTCACGCGAAAAAATGTAATGATGTTATTTTTACATTAAAAAGTAGCTTAATTTTAATACAACTCCAGGGTTTCTTTGCGGAAAAATAATTAATATTTTTTACGATAGATATTTTTTAAATATCATTTTGTTTTATTCACTGAGTTGGGATTTATATGAAGCGCTACAGTTTTGTTTTTAAATTAAGCAGTGTACTAAATAGCCTGATTCAGAAGCGGTATAGTGTTTTCCAGTTATGCTACGTGACATGGATGTAGGTTAGACAATATGTATCTTTAGGACTTAACGCTAGTGGATGCCAAGTTTAGCCGGGGATAAGAATAAGATGATGCGTATTGTGACCTTGTACCATTATACTAATATATTTTATAACCATAGAGAACGATAGTGTTATAGTGTGAATATTGGTGAAATATCCATTATTTTCGCTGCGAAATTTTGAACTTATCTCCACATTCTTCTTTCGTTACATTCGTAGTCATTAAATTCATCGTAAACATTATCCTGTTCCTTTTGCGCTTCTTGCAATGCATTTTCAATTCAATTTATACATTTATTCGAAAGTTTTCCTTTTGACTCTCGTACTAAGATCGTGTGAATGAACTAGTCTAGACCGAAAAACAGTACTCTATCCGATCGCAAGTCGTCTTGAGTCACACACCAACATATATTTTTCAGGATATATTTCAAACAAGTTGAGGATTAAAGAAAACAGTAGGTAGTTTTCACTATATATACATATATACAAGGAAAGTTAGCTGTTGGTTGTATAACTAAATTATCCTAGAAAATCGTTACACAAAATAGTGTGTTATATAACTCATTCTGTTCTAAGTATACACAAATGGATAATTAATTACGCGCTAATTAGTAGTACATTAATCTTATCTTTGGGTGCTAGCCTTAAGTGAACCCAATGAAAATTTTAGACAATTGTGTAGTTACGTCAATTTGAGCTAATCTTCAAATTGAAAGAATATTTGTTTATATTCAAAAATTATTGTCATATACATACACAAAAGATGTGAAATAATAAATCATTGTTTTTTCTTTAAAAAATGCTTAATTGTTGATTGATGATACACTTTTGTATTCTCTGTTATATTTAATTTGATTTTCAATTGCGATAAACCAATCCAATCAATCAATTACATTGTCAATATGCTGGATAACAAAAGAAAATTTCTTTACCGTCGAAAAGTACATTAACACAACATATATTATAGCAATATTTCTTTAGTAAACAATAAAAAAAATGCATATCAGAATTTTTATAATTTGCTTTTGAAACTATCTACCTAAAATTCCGATTTATGAAACAAATAGTTCTATAAAAATATTTTTTTAAATTCGAATGTTGTGGAATTCCAATGTTCTATTTTGATATTTTGTATTTGCAGTGGCGACCGAAAACACTTTTTTTTTTAAAAATAGGTTCAGAATGAAAAATATATAGATATTTTTAAAATTGAATTTAATCTAGTGTAGTCTGGGACTAATATGTTGTATTCATAAAATTAGTTTGATAATAATGAAGATCGAAATGTTATGATACGTAATATCACATAGTTGTAACCGTTGAATTTTCGAATGGAACGTGAAATATTCCAAACGCGATACTCCAAACCAATTTCGACAATCTGTACTAAATTGATATGTTTAGCAGTGTCTGAAAATACAATGCATGTTACTCGTAGTACTGCAACATTAGACTGCATGGAATTCTTGTTACCGAAATAGAAACTCAATAATAACGCTTGACTGTATATGCGAAAGTTAGTAATTGCTGAAAATGTGTACCTATGCCGTATTCAATTGAAACTGTAAATTTATTCAACATCTGCATTCACCGCAATGTCACATATTTACAATGGAGCTTTCTACATGACTATAATACAACTCACTGAGTGCCACTCCAGTAATATATTCTTTGAAGTATCAGCTGCAATAGACATTATTTCAAACTACTCAACAAATTGTTGCAAACAAATATAATTTTCTTAATTATATTCAATACGTATCGGTATATTTAATAAACAATTCTACAAACTTGGTAGTAGTGTGAAGACAATTTTGTTTTAATTAAAGAATACGCTTGTGATATATAGAGAAAAATAACTTTAAGCATGAGAAGGAAAAATACATTGATACAAGCACATGACAACCTTAAACGATATCAATGATTTTCTATTTCTATACATAGACATCGTAACCACCCATTTCACGCACATTTCAGATCTATCAATCAGAAAACATCCTCTGAAACCGATCACCAACAAGGCAACGCGTCTGCAGTATAACACGAAAGACGTCGATTGCTTATACGCTCGTCTGCGTGTGCATAGACATCGATATCACGTATCACGCGCAAATAATTCCAACGAGCACGTCACACGGGGTCGGTTGCCGCGAGCTGTTCGCTTATAAGTTATAACGTTCAGCCCTCGCGCATCGATATATTATACCTATGCAAAAGAAGATTTGGCGTGGGGAAGCATTTTACTTTGATCCTATTCTGGGATACTACGTACGCTGCGGTATTATTTTCGCGTACATTTTACAAATCATTTACAAAAAGAGCTTGCGGCTGTATAGACGTAACACGAACCATTGTTTTTTTTTTTAAATACTATTTTTGAAGTCGTTTCTTTTGGATAAATATTATTATATATGCAACAGTAGAGTTATGTTTGCTTATATTATATCTGAAATGAGTTTTTTCGATTTTTTTATTTTCTTATACGACGTAATAAGTATTTATGTTTGAAAATAATATTCGAACCAGAAGTTTGCATGTTTACTTGAGTCACTTTTTACAGTTCCTGTAATATCTCCGAAACGGCTGCACTTACAGTGAAAATAGTTACGATTAAAATAAAAGATATTAATATTTCGCACAACTTTTGTTTGAAACATTTCTTCAAAAAGTTGTACCAATTACAAGAAAATTATCGAATAATTAACTATTTAAATGTATGGTTGAAATGGTGATACTGATGATTGATCGATCTAAATATTATTTGTACTTTTTAGTTTCATTATTTCATTATAAAATTAATCTAAATTATATATGTGATTAGTATATTTTTTACTAAATAAATAAATTTATCTGTTTTGAAATATAACAAACCAATATAAGTACTGGGTTCAATGCCATATTTGTGTGCAGTTTTATACTGACATAGTAAAAATGTTTCTTCCTTATGTAGTTGTTTTATTAGTAATAACTGTGCGTTATACTCTAGTAAAATATTTTATTGCAACTAATATGTATGGTACATGGACGTGTACACATCGTTGAACAATGTAGTTTTCTTATAATATGTATAGACCCGAAATAATATGAATGTATGTAGTATGTATGTTATATAGCGTTGATATTTGAAACCCGTATACATATACATATACAGCGTTATGTAGTACCAGTGCTACATATGTATATATGTAACGATATGTGGAACGTAGCGATGTGTAGAGCTTAAAGACTTTGTTTAGCAGACGGCCACATGTTGTGACCCATTCGCATTAAGCTCGCCGGTATGGTAATGGACAAGGTACAACGGGTTAGCTAAAAAGGGTTCGCGACCCTTAACTATAATTAAATTTTGTGATTATCAATACTTATGTTGAAAGTTATTTTATAATGTGAGTATATTCGCTGGAGAGTTATTATATATCAGATTCGTACTTGACTTTGGCTTAACGAGGATTTGTACAGTGATAGCACAACTTTTCACTTTCTTTTACGAAGTAATAAGTAAGTATTGTAATCACGAAAAAAAAATTTCTCGAAATTTTAACGGAAATACACCTTTTGACCTTCTCTGAATCGAGCCTGGCTATTTTTGGAATGACGTGTGTGTCTGTGTGTTTGTGTGTCTGTGTGTCTGTGTGTATGTGTGTCTGTGTGTCTGTGTGTCTGTGTGTCTGTGTGTCTGTGTGTCTGTGTGTCTGTGTGTCTGTGTGTCTGTGTGTCTGGCTGTGAGCGCTCTACAGCCTACACTGTTGCAGATAAAATTATGAAACTTTAAACTTAAGATTTGTATATGCCTGGGAGGAAAACCTTCTATTTTTGAAAAGCATATTCAAACCGGAAGTGCATGTTTACTTGAGTCACTTTTTGCATATTTTCGAAACGGCTGCACTTACAGTAAAATAGTTATAATTAAAGTTAAAGATATTAATGATTTGAACATTTTTTGTTTGAAACATTTCTTCAAAAAGTGTACATATTACGAGAAAATTGCTATTATCCTATTTATATTGCCATAGTTACATAGGTATGGAAAATTATATATAATAAATCGTATCTACTATGCATGTCAACTGTTTTAAATATTCAAATATTTTGACATTTAACATTTATTGTCAGTGTCACAAATAAGTCTAGTGAAAAGCGTTACAAAGGTTAGTAAATAATTTAAAATATTTTCTCTGGTTTAAAGTTAATTTGAAAGCTAAAAAATGCCCAGCCATAATAATTTATAATAATATATAATGAATAATGATATTTTCTTTATACTACTATAAAATCCAACATTTAAAATCTAAAATACATGTTTCCTTTGGAAATCTGACAATAAACTAACTATACACTTTTATTGGACAATGAATGAAAATATTTTCTTGAAATTTAAACATTTTATATTTTAATTTAAATACTACCAAATCAAAATATACTGACTACGTAAAATAATGTTTAGGGCCAACACATGGCCGATGTTTATTACTAACTTTTGGCCTGAGTAAGTAGTCTATTATTGGCAAATTTGATTATTCATTTAATCAGCGAGTGATTCCAAGCGATTTGATAATACACCATTGCGTTAGCAGCGATTACTTGCTAGCTTATCAGCTCCCTTGGTTACTACAACAACTTGGACAGATAATGGAATTTAGTGAGGATTACTACAGATACAATATGTATATGTATTGGTTCCATTTTACGATATTGTATTGGAAAAAATTCTCATTACAATTTCATATACTTCGTTCAACATTAGATACAAATAATACAGCAATAAAAGTTCAATTTTTATAATACTTGACATATGAGGAAATAAATGAAATATTTATTGTTGTACTTCTGAGCTTTGAATGACTGTTATGTTGTAGCAGTATAGCTTTGTTATGTCTGAACTTTTCGAATTTCATAAAGTGCATCGAAATGACAGTGTTGAATGTATGTACTCAACGTACACAACAAGAAAGGTTGTTGGACATAGAACATGATAATCTGCGTGTACGCGAGACCACTAACGAATAATAGCTGGTGTTACGTCTACAAATCCCCTCAGACTTAACACTGAGTACCATTCGTTTCAACGTTAACAGATGGCGACACATTTAGACACTGTTCATAACATTCGCTCTTATATATCACAGATTCTATTTCGTAAAATGTTACATGTGTAACCTAATAATAGGTGCTCATTCTTCTTTCTTTGTTACACTTGAATTTAGAACTAAAGATAAAAGACAATGCACGCTTCTTCATTTCGAATAAAAACTTGAATTAGGTTAATGCATATATATATATATTTTAAAGACTATATAGTAGGATTTTTCCTAAATAAAGCTCAAATAACGGTTTTATATATTATCTGTAATAGCAGCAATACAAATTATAAGTGTACGCTTGCGCAGTATATACCTGGCGTTATAAATAAGATGAAAATTAATTTATATAGATTTTCATGTCCTTTAATTTTAATTAGGTTCTTTTCATAGAGGGTTTGGTCACTAATTAGAAATATGTGCTTTGAAATGAACTAATCTTAAAATGACACATAAGCGCCCTATTTCATTTTCTGTGTAGTACATATTAAATTCTATTTATGTTTAATAGAGTTCATTTTTTCTCAACCAGCTTTGGTTTGCGTCTCTATACAAATAAATTGACACCTTCCTCTATAAGTTGCCAGGACAAAAAAGATAAAGCTTCCATAGCTTTGAACACTTTCTAAAGAACGAATCAATAGATTTTCTTCAAAAGATCTACTCTAAAGTGTGCCTTCACTTAACGGTAAATGAACTAAATCACTTTAGAGCTCAACAAAAACGGGAAATAGATTTGAATGAGTTCCAGTCTATTTCCAAACTGATACCTTTGTTAATAAACACCAATCTTATCACAGCTAAAAGTTTGGTTTTGGTTTTTAAATGAAATCAAAGTAAATAACAAATATTAAAAACTTTTACAACAAAGATGCTGCATCTTATTCTTTATGTGTGCAACGTGTGCACTCATTTTATATGTACTGTATTATTTATTGAGTAACTATATTTATAATATAAAGCTTAGTATCATTTGTTTTCATTTTCTTTACTGAAATATATCGTTCATAATTTATTACAAGATAGATAGGAGAGAATAAATAAGAAAAATAAATATTACACTTTGTTATTTTTTACGGCGTAAAAGTTCTGTAATGTTCTGTGGTACCATATGCGAAATATTTTATACTCAAACGTGCATAACGATAGTATGTGAGAAATATGTAGAAATTTATCTGTGTTGGTGTAACACCAATAACCAACATATATTTACCCGGAATAGTTGCAATGGTATATGTAGCTCACAAACGAAAAACACATAGTCAACATAGAGCTGCGCAGCTCTCATATTGTTGAGAGCACATATACTCGTCTTTTTTTAAAATATCGAGTGCTCTTGAAACCCCATAATATTATGTCAAACAACGTTGTTTACTTTATGGAAAAGGAATACGTTGAATGATGTTTTCACAGGGAATATTTGTCAAGTCTATATGCCGTTTGGCATTCGTGTGAAAGCGGGTTTATCCTTCATCATCTCTTATCCGTAAGTTGACATTTTGTGGTTATACTGTTTTTCACTTTCCAGTTTAAGTTAACAGACAAAACATTTTTGTTGTTTATAATATATAAACAATTTAAAATGAATGATAATTAATTTGGTTTTGGTTGAATAAACTTGATAAAATACACTTTAAAATTTAATTTCAATAAATCATTTTATATTAAAATTTTGTGCATTTGTATATTTTAATTTGGCTCATATCCAATGCAATTGAAGGAGTGCAGAATGGAAAAACAATAAATCACTATATATACATAAATGAAAATTTAACAAAATTCAATATAATTAACTTTTATGTTCATAATTCAGTACTTATGTTTGATGAATATAATTTTATAATTTTGTTCATAAATATGAATAATAATTAAAATTTATATTAATATGCAGCCAAGTAATGTTAATAACTTTAAATTTATATTTATTTGTTCCAACAAGCTGCCCTATTTTCACTAAATGCTAACATTTGAATTTTACGGCTATAGTACCCGAATGGATAAATTTAAAACATTTTAAATACTCAATTAAAAATCTTATCAATGATTAACAATGTTTTCGAATTAAATTTGTGATTGTAATAGCATCCAATTGCAAACCAAACACATTATAAATGTATAATATTTATTCGATTATCCTGCTTTTATTTTAGCTTATCACGATAAAATCAGGAATAAAAAGGACTTGAACAACAAAAAATATAAATACGCACCAATAATATCAGTATTTTATAATTGATGGGTGTATTTTATGATTAAAAAAATATTTACATAAATCTTTTAACTAAATGAAACATTTTAATATTTGCATGATGCATTTTATAAATAAATCAACGAGTTGTGGGCCGGTACAGTATACAATTTCATGTAATCAATCAGTTTATTTGTGCTTTGAAAATTGTTTATAATGCAAAGAAATATAGACTGCGTAGTATCATAGTGCGGAATGCTACTGTTAGATAGCGACACGTGTATGTAATTTAAGACTTTTTAATTTATATTGTTACTAAGAAATAATTATCTGAAGATAATTGGCATACTTAATAATTAAAATTTCGAAACAAACTTATAATATATTCTGGGGTAATGTTAAAGTTAAACATCTTTAAAGACAGTTGCATTGGAGACACCTTGAACTACATACCGTAGAAGAATGTAAATATTGCGCTGTAGGCTATCCGGAAATTAAAAGTTCCAGCAGGTTGCGTTGGTTTCTCAAAAATATCAAATATAAGGATATGGATGAAGGATTGCCCATGCATGTAAAATCATAAATCTAGATATAAATCATACAAATGAGTTAAACATTTAATGAATATTTATGAAAATAGAAGCAGAACCGTGCCGTACAGAAAACAAATTAATATATAAATACAAAGCCAGAAACAATTAATAATTGATACAATTAAATGATATTTTAATCTATTTAATGATTGTTTTAATATATAATTTAATTGGAATGACAAATTATTATGCAAATATTGACATATATAATTTTCATCAATGTTGAATCCAATTCGACTAATCTAAATAAATGAATGATCCAGAATATGAAATATCGTTCACATCATTAGCCATTAGAAGGGTCATAAGATTAACAAAAGAAATTTCTTTTGCTCCAAACTCATCATGTTGTATATACGTAAACAATTAATGGATTTCCTCTTTTAATAACCTTTATCACACAAAAGAAACAAAAAAAAACTTATGTAATAAAAAATCGCTATCAATTAGTCTTTACTGCTTTAGCAAAGAAGTAAAAAGAACACGGAGAAATACCGGTGTGAGAATCTCGGCTAGATTATGTGGTTTTCATATGTTTTGTGGAACCATCGAGCGTCAGTTAAGTAAATGACAATCCATTCTATGACGACATATTAAATTACCGCACGTTTGTCGCACATCAAAACGATAGTGGTATGTGATTTGTTGAACGTTATCGTCGTCGCCGCCAAAACATACTTGCAAGCAACATTTCTCATCGTTTATAATGCACGGTTTATATCATTTAATGTTCGTATGTTCATCCTAACTATATCTCGACCACAGTTCGTTTAATAAAATTCTTGCTGTTGTTAACTGATAGATTCTTTAACAACTATAAAAGCTGAAACACTTTTAGATGATGAGTAGTTTGCACAGTGAGGATAGAAGAAGGTCTCTTAATTTTAGGTGTAAATCATTGTTGGTGATCAGTCAAAATAAGAAAGATTTTACTAACCAATTTTGGTCTCATTATCTAAATGTATATTATTGCATAAATTCTGTTTGTTTTAAGAGTAGCAATAACCATAAAATTGAAAATAATCTAGTATAGCGAAATAATTTGCAACAATTAACAAGATTGTATGTAAGCTGTAACTGTAGCACAAATATGCTGCAATATACAAAGTGTTAGTATACTACAATGAAACTGCACAAAGACTGCAAGCTTTCGAAAATAAACGATACTAAAAAGAGATTTATGTGATTTGGAATAAATCCTTAGTTGGCCAAACTGTCTTTTATACTTAATTAGAAAAATAAAGAAAAACTTTAGAACTTTAGAGCTTATTTTTACTTATAATTGAATAGATTTCGTTATTTAATCTTGAAACTCAAATATTTGATTGGTCCTGATGAACTATAAATAACCTAACTACGAACTTGCTCTTAATTGTAAACCACAACGTTTAGGTTTTAGAATTAGAGCAGAGGTATAACATAAAGTAATACATGTTCGTAAAATGAACATCAGTAAACCAGTCGGAATGCAGAGTTTCATACGGTACTTTATAGAGTAATGATTTCAATAATTAAATATTGCTGTAGGATAAAATACAATTCTATTACTGATTTTAAATATTTTCCCTAGTTAAACTCTTCGAAATACTAAAAACCTTGTAATTTTCATCTATTATTAATTCAAATTTCAAATAACTTGCGTAAAATGCGATCAGCGCCAAATGTTGTTATCACTTTGTCTCCTGTGTGAGATTTAATTGTGATTTGCCATGGAAGACAATATAATTAATAACATTAGTGAGTATTTGTACCATTAGCAGATAATTACGCAGTAGATACAGGCAAAGGAAGTACTTGTCTTCATCGAAGACCACAGACAGTAGCAAGTAGTGCTAGAGTAGATTGGATGAAATTCAGTGGAAATTCTCTTGTCTCTGAGGATTTGAGAACAATCATGCTGAAAATGGCCGATAGAAAACGTGGGTTGTTTAATAAATTACTATTTAGTAACTTTGATTTCATGGTTCACCTGGTGCCACAATTATATAATTAATTATATAACAAATTACCACAAACAATTCGAAGAAAGTCTATCTAGTGTTTCAAATATTTTTTATTAGATTTATGTCATGTTTACGTAACTCATGACGGATTTTCAAATAAATATGCGAATTGCAAATTGAAAAATATAAAAGTGGGTGTTGAAGAATATTTCGAGAAAGATAAGAACTATTCATCAATTTATGATTGGAAGTGTCTCTCATAAAATTTAAAATTAAAATATTATGACAGGTTGTCAAAATGATAATTAATTATGGAGCATTATAAAATAGTAGCCGAATAAAATTCCTCTTCAAAATTTTTTTCATTTTGACATATTTCTCAACCTTAGCAAATTCCACATAAATATTATATCAATACATTTTTCCTATAGGTACTCTTCGTAGAATAATAAATCAATACAGTTATAATAAATAAATTAAAATTGACGTAAATAAAAACTTAACTAACCCTGTTTGTCCTTGAGTCTTACAGACATTTATAAGAAAATCAATAAAATAGATCAATATATAATGCAATAATAATTAGAACTTTCATTCGCTTATAATTGTGTTTTAAAACATATACTAGCAAATAAAATAACTCAGAAAGAAAATTCAATTATTTTTATTCATAATCAATTTCAATACCAGGGCGCGCTAACGAAAAAACTTGACCTGGAAGTAATAGAAAAATTGCATGGAATCACAATTTACGTCTATTCAAACATTGCAAATAATGTCATCGACGTGCAAAATAAAGTGAATATTTTATAAATGAACTAAAAAGAAAAATAGATAATGTTTTCATTAATTGAAAATAAAGAATTTCTTCGGTATTTAATTTAAGAATATATAATTCTAATTTCAATACTTTATTCATTGCATTGCAAAAATAGTTTATGTATGTGCATATGTAGCTCAATAGCAATATACGGAAATTAAATTTCATAGTAAACCATATACATATATACAAATGAAACGTACGTATGCTAATGAGTTACTGTCAACACAATAAAAAATAATGTTGAATTTGGTAGCGACAAAGTATATACAATAGCTATGTAAATTGTATGGATGATATGAAAAATGTCGAGAGTGTAATTTATCAAAATATAAAATAGCATTAATGAAGCCTTCAAAATAACACTCTAGCTTTTTAATAAATGAAGTTTAGAAAGTGTGTGAACAAAATACATGTCAAGCCGTTATTTTCACTCGTAATCCTAGAATACTCATTAAAATATATACTCTATTCATCTATTATGCAGTGAATTCTAACTTTTAGTTGCTATTTTTACTTTAAATGTCGAAAAAATAAACTAAATTACAGTGTATAAAAACATTCTGTTATATTAACTAAGCACACAATGGAAACTGGTAATCCGGATTTTCACCCTTTTCATTGTGTCTATCAATTAATATATTTGCTATATACGCGTAATTATATTGTCTATAATTTAATATATATTCAATCTATTGGGTTAAAGATAAATATCCAAAGCCCCTAACAAAATAACTGACACTTCAGAATGATGCAGATATAAATTATATCTATATATTCATTCAAATGTCTATTTATATTGTACCTAGTTGATTTTTCTTTTCTTTATTATTTCCTTAGTGCATGTCAAAGAATAAATTTGAAAACAGAAAATTCTGTAACTGGAATATCAATAATAATATGTCATGTATGTATTTAAACCTTTCAGCTGTCTTGTATATATATATACATGTGATAATTATATGCATACATAGCGTGTGCTTCGTTTTTATATTAGGCACGAAAATAGAACAAATACACAAATTATCTAAGAAGTCAAGGCAACTTAAAATTGCCGTATATAAAAGCGTAAAATCATTTTGTTGCGTGCTAAAACGAAATTTAGTTTTTTTTTTAATAACGAATAGTAGTGAATATACTATGTAAATGTCTAATCAAAAGCATACCACTCATTTAAACAGAGGATACAAATTATTTTTATTAAAAATTCTCTCTGACAACAAAGTTAAAAATATAGAATGCGTGGTTTTTGATTTATATTTGGTTATAGTCGTGCTTTTATTTTATATTTATTTTTAGTAGCTACATATATGCCACGTTGTATTACTGTCGTTGATATTGGTTTTCAAAAACAATTTTCATGTAGTTCGAATTAATATGGTAAAAACATATTTTCCAATAATATTATTTTTTAATATGAAAAATTAAAAAGAAAGCAATAGTTTTCCTATATTTGTTTCATTAATATAGTTTTATATTAGAATTAAATTACATATATTCAATATACATTTTTGATCTGGCTTTTATCATATATTTGATACTAATGCATATATCAATATATAAGATGCTTTTCCCAATAACATTTTGCATGAATTTATATTCCTTATAATCATTTTGTAATAATTTCTAATACTACCACATTTCAATCACTTTACGTTCTTTTATTTTGCTTGCTTACGACTTTTCTATGGAACTTATTCTTAATCATATTTATCCGGTTAACTCATCCCAGTTGCCTATATCATTTCTCACATTTGTATTTGATATTCTCTCAATATCAACCAATCATCTTATTTTACTTGTTCCATGGAATATTTCCTGCATATTTCTATTCCTATCTCTTCTGGAAACCACACAAATATTTCCACAAACGGTTATTGCTTCAACAGTCATATTCACACTTATACAGTTATCTTTTGACCAAATACAAATAGAGTTTTCATTCCTAATATTTTCTTTAATTGACTTTGAAATAAAAAGTAATAATATCAATAAATCGAGTTAGAAAAGCCAAAATAGTGTAACGCAAATTAGAAGTTTGACTCCCATCTGACTGCAGCTATACACGCTGCCGTGCCGGTGGAAAATATCACGAATCAGAGAAGCAACAAAAAAGAAAAAAGAGCTCATTAATAATGAATGCGTAATAACTCACCACCATCTCGGCCTTGGTGAGATCTGGTTCTTAGTTGTCGCAATGCAGACGAAGGATCACAACAAACTTATCGAGAGACCAGCACACGCAAAATTATACCGGTTTGAACAAACGCGCAAATCACAACCGGTAACCACGAGCACAAACCGTACAACTGACAGAAGGACGAAACACGACGTCGAGTTTGAGCGCGTCGCGACGCCTTGCGTCGGCGCAAAACTGTCTTCAATCTTGCCAGAATGCAATACTATGAATAACAATGTATATACTCATCATAAATATAATAATAAAAATAGAAAACCCAAACAGTAAAGAACAGTTTATATTCAAGTGCAAGATTAAAATCGATGCATTAGAATAATGTTTAAAAACTTATTGACATTTTGGAAAATTATAGAACAAGGATTAAATATATATTTAGCGTAACATTTGGATACATTTAAAATAACTGTTAATATATTGGTTCTTCTATATTTCATTCCATTTTAACATTATACTCATTTTCAATCATATGCATTCATTTATTCCGAGAGTAACTTCGAACTGTCACACCATTCGCATCCCCCCAAATCGATATCATCTCAATAAAGACCAAATAATCTCATTAATTCCCTATGCAAACATCAATATATTTCTTTAGTAGTCACTCACAAGCTCCTCGTTGAATACTTCGTCTTCCTCGCCCAACATTTATAGCAAACCAATTTAAAGTACATATATCACTTGTGCAATTGCCATACATTGTACACACTTGCATAATATATCTAGGACAATGTTTTTCTTCCACTCCAGGGCTTCCGCAATTTTTCATCCTTTACTCTATTATCTATTTGAGCATCAACATATCTTTTGTCCGTAATTACAAGAATACATGTGTGACGATCACGAACGATATAATAAAGTTAATCGCTGTTCTCCTATTGAGGTTTGGGTAAAGAAAGTGGAGCAAAAAAGGTAATAAAAAAGAACGTAAAAGGGTGTAATGATTATACGATAGCAAGTGTATGAAATTACTACGTGAGTGTTTGTTGTATATTTGTAGCAGTGTTGTCTTAGTTGTAAATACAAGCTGAATAAATTTAGTTACTCTTTCTTCAAGTAGTTCGATAACAAACCATGATAACCAAAATTGTGTTAGTATTTCAATAGATTTTCTACTAGCTATTGCTTTTAATTCATTAATTAATTTAATGGTATTATCTCGCAATTTAGTGCATGTATAATATGTTTAATACATATAATAATGATCGCATGATAAGGCTATGTGGCTCTGGTAGGAAGCTATGAAATGAACTTCAATTATCTGATAGAATTCTCTAATGATGGTAGTCGTTATCTATCGAACGCACCACCATGAACCACTGTCGAAAACTTTTGCATTCAATTCCGTAGGTTATATATCACTTGGAACCGAATCTATGCAAACGTTGATTTTTTTCCGTTTTTCTTCTACTCAGTATTGGAAGAGTTGAATGTTAAATATCATGTGTAACCAATTGAAAACTTTTATAGATCTACATATGTACGGATAGAATGTACGAGAAGTTATGGAATGCACTACTTATTTTACCATTTTTACTTCCGCTTAGATTACTTTGGAAACACATATTTCTAAAATATGGAATTGGTTCTATTCTAACGGGCATAGAAGGAAGGATTTATATGTGCGTTAAGATTTCACAATTCATTTAAAAATAAGTTTTTAGTTATAGCTTTAGTTTAAAACGACTTGAACATCAAATGAAGAAAATTATTTTGAATCCACAACATTAACCGCAAATATCATGACAACCTACATTTACTTGTCAATTTTTATCACAACGAATTTTCCATAAGCACGCAAACTAGAGCGTATTAAAATATCATACTGCAGAATCTCCCGCAGTTTCAAATGATCAGAAAAACAGATAGCACCGAATTGAAAATCTCGTGAAAACTTATAAGTTCAAAACTTTTGAGTAATTAACTCAACCGATTACTGGTGCTACATAAAACTTCATTAATGTATTTTATATTTATACTTTAACGAGATTTAATCTAAAAATATAAATATATTTATAGCATCGTATAAATTGATAATATTATTGACAATTATTTGAAATTTGAACCGACTTATTGCTACATAAGATTCGCATACAAATTTGAAAATACTGATGCCAGAAACATAATAACATTGTCACACTCAGTGACGTAGAAGAAGAAAAAGCTGCACAGAAGATAGAAGCCAACAAAGAATTTCAATAACTCTTTTTTCCTTAAGCCGAAAAAAGAAAGAAAGCGAATAAACTTTGTATAAAAGATGCAAACGTAGGAACGTGTTAAATTTTTACGAAGGCACAAAGCACTGACTATTTATTAAAACAGAATCGTGAGCCAGTAGTTCCCAATCTCTTTCCTTCTATGAGAGTTACATCAGTTTAAGTGAAAATTCTATATACGTAAACGTAATAAGTAAGCAGAGTGTGTAGGCGTTGAAAATTGTATTTACGATTTTCTGTTAATCTCACAATAAGCTTTTATATAGCATAATTGTAATCTCTGTCATCCTTTAAAGATGAGATCACAGCAGGCAACACGGTTTGAAATTTAACGCGTCCAAGTTTTGTGTTTCCTCTTTTAGGAGAAAATCAAAATTACACTCTGCCAGTATTTTATACGCATATAATGAAAAGATATAGTCGTTTTGATTCTATCTTCTAAAGGGTTCCACCTAAATGAATATATCTCGGGTGGTAATGCCGAATATATCTAAACTACCTAGTCCGCGTACAATCTGTGCCTGAATTAGCATTTTGTTTTGTTTTGATAAGTAGCAAGTTCGTATCTTTCAAAAATGTTAAAAGTTTCTCTATCACAAAATTTTACTTTGCTATTATCATAATTTGAAATCAACGAAATTATGTAAATCGTCTACTTCGCTAACATGAAACCTAACACTTAAACGCTACAATTTCACAACCACAAAAGATTAATTTTATATACTACGTCACCAATATTTTTTAAATAAAATTTACACCAAATATATTCGTCCAGGCATTTACAATTCAAAATACTTTTCAGCTAAAATTATTGTTATAACAACATTGCAAACCATCTATCATTTGATGAACTTATTAATTTATCGAATGTAGGTAAATCCATGGCAAATTTTATAACAAATAGTGGATATTCAGAAAGCCTGCTTTACTTTAAAGTGTTTCACTGTAATTCCTTCAGAATCAATTACAATATCAAACAATTCAATGACTGAATGCTAGCGAAGAAGTTTCATTTGTATTCCTGGAAACTGATCTGGTATTCTATCAAAATTGATCTTAGTTGTAATTAATCAAATATTCAAGAGGCAGAGATACACCTGATTAAACGGTATACTGCATTGACGGTGCAATTAGTGAAAAGCTTCGCCCTCTCAAGCTCAACTTCGTATACACTCTGTGCTTGTTATCATTCCTTCAATACACTTGCGTTTCTCTACTTGTATTTATTTTGCTTGCAAATAATTTGTACTGTCTGTAACTATTTAGTATGACAAAGGATTTTGTTTAATGTTTGTACTCGCTTTGATTACAGCTTTTCAAATTGTTATCGAAGTATACACTTCCTTGATCAATTCGTCTGTGTAATAACCAACTTTCATTATATTGGAAGTTCATTAGAGAAACGTTCGCCTACGAAATTACTCAATTGCTATAGCTTACTGATGTTTTCGTGTTTGTGTTTATCTTACTAAAGTCTTCGAGGTAATAAAAGATTTATGTGATTTTAGAAAACGAAATAAACTCCCATATATGCAAATGAATAATTAACATTTTGTCTTTAAAATGATACACTCAATGGCAAACAAATATATTATGTTTCTTTATTGGTTTAGTGTTTGAATTATATTCTATGTAAATGAGAGGATCTTTTGTTATTTAATATAGAAAAACGAGAGTGAAAGGTGTATCACAACAGCAACCACTGTACCAATGAGGTATATCGGTTATTTTATCTAGATTTTAAATATGAATTAAAATTTTGCACAAAGCAACTGTTAGAATATATTAAAAAGTAATAAACGTATGAAAATTGAGATTGACCGCCAGGCAAATATGAAAATCCAACATCTCTGTGTACAAGTCACGTACTTAATTTTTTAGTACCCATTGTAGGGATAAGGTGACGTTTGGTGCAGATTTGAACCAGTGAACCGTTTGGTTTGGTTCAATTTCACACGAAGATAGATAGATGGGCAGACAGCAACAGAACGAGCTAGAATTTCCTAGTTAGAACGACTACGAAAATGTTCGTTTTTCGGGATGAGTGGTACGCCTGAATGAACATTGAACCGTTCAAGTTACTACAGGCAGAAGGCCGTGAGTGGATTGAAGGAGGGGGATTGATCCTAATGCATTTCCATTCCGTTGGTACGTGTTGCCTATGTAATCAAGTTTAGTTTGCACATTTGTCGCGTTGAATTTCACACGACAAATTTCATTTTGAACGACGTGGATACGAAAGAGAAGATGTGAAACATAAAGCGTACCAATCCGCCAGGCCATACTACGAATGTCTCATTCTGACATTCTTCTTATTCATATACTTGAGGTTAAAATTGGTCGACAGACAGTGAAAAGCATGTACAGGATGGTTGAAAATTTAAAATGTATAGACGTTATCGTAAAAAGTTATTTTATAGAAAAGACTGGAGAGTCAAGCAAATCATTTTAGATATCTTTATGAATGAATCTGGCTTAATTATTCCTAAATAAACTATAATATAAAACTTTGAAACAATAAGTTTTAATAGTTTTTATGCTTATTGCTTAACTTATTTAAAACACCCCGTAGGATAGGAAAGTTTGAAAATTCGAGTGACGTTTTCACTCAATCAAAACTTAACTAAATTGTCTTCATTATGCTCGGGCGGAACCGGAGCAGCGGGCGCGCACATTAACTGAAACAACGTCACATCCGCCTCGTTGAAGCAACTATAATATGATTTCAATGGTGCATTCCGACATCAGATATCGTAATCAGGAACTACATGGGAATTTCAAGCAGATAAATCAATTGATTTTTAAATTGTATTATCGATTTTTGTAGTTTCTCTAATAAATTGAAACACATTAAATATGTATACATTTAAATGTTTTGTTATATTAAAATCGATCAGCTTATATATGAAAATATCATAAACGTACATACAATGAAAAATGCGTTACGGTTTTTCTCGATAATTCATTAAATTTTCATACACAACCAACAATTACTTTAAATTATAAAATGCTTCCATACAGATATTGACTGATGTATTATTAGTTATTACGTCACAGCGTTAATTATTTGAGGCCACATAGAAAATTGAATTTCCTTTTTAATTTTTCATTTAGTTTATATGAGCATACTAGGTGAACTTGTGTACAAAAATGTCATGCTATACAACTATTTATCATTTTTAGAATCACGTGATCGGGTCGCACCCCTTACATCAACAAATTGTATTTTTCATAATGAAATGTGCCTGGCAGGTACGTCTGCCTCAGGGATTAAAAATAAATTTGTAAACAAAAAAGAATTTCCTGTTGTGTAAACAGGACGTAACTCCAATGTTTTTAATTTGCTAGAAAAAAAACATTTCCTGCAATTAATTCACTCTAAAAAACAACCCTAGTTCATCGAGTTATAAAAGATACACAAAGGCCGAAAACAATGTTACCATAATTAAAACATTGTTTCTCTCATTTTTCACTAATAAAGTCTCTTGTAGGAACTAACTTATAGTAACTGCAACAAGAATAGTGTTGCAGTTACAAAAATATTGTTGCAATTACAAAAATATTTTGACAAAATCCAAATTATGTTACTCTACTCTTTCTTCATAAAAAAATGAGGGGTATATTTGATATGATTTATTAAACGTAAATTTCCATATTTTCGTAACTATGGCAACATAAATAAGTAATTTTAAAACGTCAGTAGCAATTTTCTTTTTGAAGAAAGAAAACAATGATAAAGAGCTTTCCCAAAAAAAAAACACATACACATAAACAGAAGTCATTCAAAAAAAAAAAACCGACTTGATTCAGGAAAAGTTAAAAGGTGTTTTCGTTACAACCGATTTTCCAACATTATAATACAAAAAAAATAAAAATTAAAGTAGTTAAAATATAACATGTTTGTACATTTGCATATGCCTAGTAGTAACTGAAACAAAAGCATGGCGCAAAATAAAATTTTATGATATTAAGTTTATAAAGCATGACAAAAAAATATATATGCATAAAAGAGGAAAAAAAAAACAACTGTATAATGTGTTGACCACGAAATGAATTACGGAATAACGCGAATTAAAAATTGTGCACTAAGTTATATAAAATATTCATAACCGGAGAGGCCAGGTTGACACGCTCGTTTCGTTTAAGGAATTTAATGTGTTTTAGAGCTAATGGTCCAGTTAACGCACGACACACGTTTATATAGCTCAAGGTTTTTTTTTTTTTGTTCCAAGAAAGAATTGATATGCGCATAGTATTTGCACAGATATTCTATATCTTTAGAATGATAATATACGCTTTCGACTGAATTCTCAAAGAAATCTCTTTAAATAATATGATTTTTATTTAAATCTATATATCTGCTGTGATGGATTTCAGAAAACCTCGTTAATCGACACACAGCTTCTTACTAGTGTAGTATTGCTTTTCTTGTAAACATCTTTTATCTTTTCCTTTTCATATTGTCGTTTTATTAAAAATAGTATTATTAGCTTAAAGAAAACGTGCCCAAAAATTTAGAAGACATATTTGATTTATGTAACTATTAAATTATAGAAACTAATATTTCATTTTTAGAAAAACAAATATTGAAGAGATACCAAATCGTTACGTTTCAGGCAATAACAAACTGCAAACGATAGCGAACGTTCGATTTGCCTTTTTCAGCTGTTTCTAATGTTGTATGCGCTAATCTCGCTTGGGCAACGCTGCAAAGCAATCTGGAACCACCCGTTACATAAAACGATTTTTATTTTGAATTTATATTTAATTTCGAATAAAAAAAAATGCTATATATGTTTAAACTAATTATAGGATGATTTATATTACGTTATTTATGTTTTTGAATGTAAAATTCAATATATATATATATATATATATATATATATATATATATATATATATATATATATATATAGATTATATATATATATATATATATATATATATATATGATCCCCAGTATACTACTCAAAAATAAATATTTATAATTAAGTTAATTTCCGGTCTCATTTCAAATGACTGATTCCTATTAATTTTACATAAAAAAGCGAGAACTTTCTCCAAAGTTTTGTTCACACAAAACGACAATGAACAATGAAGGTGTGGGAAAGAGATGACATAAATGAAATGAGTTAGGATAAAATGAATAGAAAGTATGTGCGAGTGAGCGAGATGTGTAAAGAGAATTTCAAGCGTGGTACAGTCACGCTGGGGAGTGGATGAAGAAACTTCAGTTCACGGAAAATAAAGCTCCTTGTGACGTGTAGCCATTCTCGTGGCTGACGGTCGCGTAAAAGCTCACACAATTTAACCTGCCACTTTAGAACGTGCATTCGTCTCTATCTATGGCGCGACCCTGTATTTTGTTCTGTGCGGTGGCAGAGGGTTATAGCGACCATTTCCTATACCAGTCGCGGGGTTGGAAAAGTGAGTGAACAAGCTTCTAACTTTCATGGCCGAAACATGCCATTAGGAACAATTACCATAACCGTTTCCTGTTCTCATAACATAAAACTCTTGACAGAAACAACTCGTGGGTTACCACTACAACAAAAATAATGATGTTCACTTTTCAAGTACTAAACTAAATATGAAAGTATTAGAAATTATTATTGAAGACTTATTTGGATGTATAAATAATGAAAGAATTACAATTTGCCTACGAAGGAAATTAAAACAAATTATATTTGCAAATACATAAAATTCTAACGTAAAATGAAATCAGAAACTGAACTTTCCATATAAATTCTTTCTAGATATTACGATGAGGGGAATATAATATCGTAGATATTGTATCTCGTAAAGTAAGTGGAGAGGATAAGAGGATATATACCGTTTTATAGGATGTCAAAGTATTTATACAGCAGCGAATATAGAGATCGAAAAGTTTTGGGAATTCTGGCGCAAAAGTACATAGCGAAAGTTGTAAATTTACGTACGAGAGCGGATAATTTTATTACTCCCAAAGAGTTTGATCCGCGATTAGGATGAAGGCAAGCGGGTGTTAAAGGACGGTTTGTGATAACTTTTCGAATCTTCCCAAAATTGAAATGATATTTATCGACTTCTTGTAATACAAAAGTTAAACGGAAAGTAGATGTTAAAATTGGGTATTTTCCACGTTGTTCTTTACTACTCTCTCTCTTATTTTCTTATATTTCATTATTTTTTATAAAAGCTTAAACAATTGATGCAATCTAAACTCATCATAATATTATACAGTTTTTGCTATTTGATTTACTTTTCAATTTTTGACGAGATAAACTACAATGCAATTTTCATCGCTCAAGTGATTAATTTTAAAAGAACAAATTTCAAATAACGTGATTGTTTGCGCAAGTGCTACGTTCAACACCACCATGATTTCAATTCGAATCTTTTAATCCAATTTGAACATACAATACACTAGGTATATGAATGAACAGTCATCAATCATTCTAAAAGATATCTGATGTATATTTGTGGTATTTCGTTTTTAATTCACAGAGTAAAAAATTGTCATTTATCATTTATTTTTGTGGTTTTATTGAAATTGTTTACAATTTGAACATTTCCACAAATCTTGTATCAACAGTAAATCATCAAATAATATTATTTCTACTGTAATTGATTTGGACTTCAATCCAAAATATGTTTGGACTCCCGCAATAACTGTTTAACATTTGAATATATTTCGATCAAATGAACCAAGATAATTCACAACAATAACATCAGTTACCAGTGCGTAAATTTTACTTAAATACAGAACATTCAATAGTTTTATCCACAATGAGGAGCCAATGAGCGTTTCCATAATTTCAAAATTGTTATACTTTGAGAATAAATATGGAGCAATTTCGTGAATTAAATTATATAATTTATACCGAAGCCAGGGCTAAAATAATCTAGTTATACCAGGGTTGGTGTGTTCATAGAACGCTACGAAGGATGTCATTGTTCACAAAATATATCATACCGTCTGGTTTCTGGTTTTCTAACCTAAATTCATAATATATATATTAATTTCTTAAGTCTCTAATCCACAAAGAGCTTACGATTACCATATCTACTGCATAGTAACTTAATAATAACATAATTTAATTATTACCGAATATTTCGTAGTACTTTATTTTATGATTTGAGTAATTTTCATACTAATTACGAGTGTCCAAATTTAATTTTAAATTCATATAATATGTTTTTAATTCTTTTAGTGAATATTTGTGATTACAACCATTTTTGAACGGTTGGCTTTACCAAATTAGTGTTATTTCGTAATTACCTATACCAATAAAAAAGTCGATTAGGAGTTTGTTTTTTAAACATTAAATTCCTATTAAATGCTCGAGATATATTGCTAGTTTTTATCAAATGTGCTCACAAAACTTGGACAACCATTTATTGCATTCGTATTGCAAGAGCAATTAAACAATTGTTAACAAAGCAACAAAGAACATGTGAAATGTTTATTAAAACTATATCCAATATAAAGTGTGGCAAAAAGAAAATAACTTCATACATCTAATATTAGATATTTTCTAACTGATTGAAGAGAGAATTCGTTAACAACGAACTGTGGGTGTTCCATGCAGTAATTTACAGGAATGACGTCAAGTAATTGTACGTTAGCGTTGGAACGTCGCTTATGGGACATGCAATGTATTACCCGGAATACATTTGGACATTTGTTCCTAGTTTCCAGTGTATGTACGTATAGCTGTCAAAATGCACAGCTTTTAACATTGTTACACTGCGGTTACGCTAATTGGACTATATTAATATGCGTACATCAGCAGTGACATATGTTTTAATTGAACTAAAATAGAAATACCTACCATGGCACATTGTTTTTTTTTTACATAGAAACTAATTAATTGATTGTAATAATTCCAAGAAATAATTTATAATTAGAACAAATGTTATTAAGAATGTTATTCATCTACTATGCCAATGTCAATGTTCAACAGTTTAAATATGTATTAAAGAAAATGATAATTTTAATTCATTATTCACATGTATTAGATAAACTATTCAATTTGAACGCGAAATTTATTTAAAATACAAATATTTTGTTCGCAATTTTATGATAATTCTGAACAAGTCTGTATTTCTGTAATGTTAGAGTAACTAATATTTGTTTAAATTAATAATTAAAGAGAATCTAAATAGAGAGAATACAAAATAGAGAAATAAAAACTGTTTCAGTAAACATACATAAATAATGTATTTGGAAATGTACAGGTGTAATATATTTTAATGAAGTTGACCCTCCAAAATCTCGCTTGTATAAACCATTGCCAAGTAACATGATAATCCTTGAATAATTCGTATAGCTCTGGGTCGGATACTCGAGAACATCGTGATAAGGGAAAACCACAAAAAGACAGCTTCAAATTTTCGGAAGAGAATTTAATATAGAACGTGTTACCAACTTTTGTCGCGTCAAGTTATTCATTGTTTGATTTGTTACTGTTTTTCATTTCCGGCATCCAAATAAATGGATCAGTATCATTTTAAATGAAAGATTTTAAAATAAGATTTCAAGAAAAACTAAGTTAGACGTTTCGCAATTTAAATGTTTCTGTAGATTTTCATTATATTTCACAAACTCATAAACTACTGTTTTGTAATTCATCGCGATAATAATTACGTTCCATTTAAAGCACTCAAGATGAAAAATAGTTTTAATGAACTCTATTTAATTAACAAGCCATTGTGAACACCTGTCAAAAAGTGTTAACATTTTCGATTTCATGACATATTCGTTTACGTATGCAACAAGCATAGCAAAAATATATCAGTCTGGCAGCGTATTCAAATTCACCATTTAAAATCTATAATTAACGTTTTTACTGATCCATTTTTCTGTTGTACATTATGAAGTCAATCAGTTGATTGTGAACGTGAATGAAATAAATTCGATGCATTTATGTTTCATTTATCAAATAAGGGAAGACAAGCTCGGGTCATTGGTGCAGCCAATGCTGGTTTATTTTGAGATTTATTAATTGTGATAAAAGTTTATATAAACTTCTATTAAGGTATGAGCTACTTAAAGGGAAAACTACTTTTATCACTAAATAAAATAAATTCGATTATTGATCAGTTATTGATGGGTATTCGCTAGTGTTGTCCCTAAACTTTCTTTTACGTGGTCAGTATATTTAGATTGAATAGTATATAAATAAAAATATAAAATGTTTAAATTTCAAGAAAATATTTTCATTCATGTCCAATAAAATTGTAAAGTTAGTTTTTTGTCAGATTTCCAAAGAAAACATATGTATTTTAGATTTTAAATGTTGGATTTGATAGTAGTATAGAGAAAATATCATTATTCATTACATATTATTAAAAATTATTATGGCCGCGCATTTTTTAGTTTTCAAATTAACTTTAAACCAGAGAAAATATGTATATATATTATTTTAAATTATTTACTAACTTTTGTAACGCTTTTTCACTAAACTTATTTGTGACACTGCCAATAAATGTTAAATGTCAAAATATTTGAATATTTAAAACAGTTGACATGCATAGTAGATACGATTTATTATATATAATTTTCCATACCTATGTAACTATGGCAATATAAATAGGATAATAGCAATTTTCTCGTAACTGGTACACTTTTTGAAGAAATGTTTTAATCAAAAGTTGTTCAAATCATTAATATCTTTAACTTTAATTATAATTATTTTACTGTAAGTGCAGCCGTTTCGAAGATATGCAAAAAGTGTCTCAAGTAAACATGCACTTCCGGTTTGAATATGCTTTTCAAAAATAAGAGGTTTTCTTGTCAGACATATACAAATCTTAAGTTTAAAGTTTCATAATTTTATCTTCAACGGTGTAGGCTGTAGAGAGCATACACACAGACACACACACACACAGACGTCATTCAAAAAATAGTCAGGCTCGATTCAGGGAAGGTCAAAAGGTGTATTTCCGTTAAAATTTCGAAAATTTTTTTTTTTGTGATTACAATACTTACTTATTACTTCGTAAAAGAAAGTAAAAAGAACAACAAAATGGAAAATGCTATAGATTCCGAAATAAAAGAGTTTATTTTTATTTGGATCACTTTAAGTTAAATCGGATCTCTAGCATAAAATATAGAACAGGGATGTACCTTTTCCGACACTTTCTGTTGATAAAGGAACCGTAATAAAATTTAAAGCATTCCATTTCCAGAGCAAATCGATTTCTGTATATACATTTATCACTGTACCAGTCTGTATCTTTCAAGAACTCACTCTATGTTCACTCTATACGCCATATATGTATATGTTAGACGGGTAGTATATTCACATACACAGATATATACGAATGAGAGATTCTTCTACTGCAAATATTTAATCCAATGTTCGGTTTGAAAACCGTTCCGAACACACCTCATACGATTTTAATACAACATACGTATGTATAGATCGGGCTACAATTATCTGAATTATCTAGTAGGTACTATTGAACACAATTTCGATTTACCAACCAGTATAAGAGTCTGAGGATATATTTGATTTGTAGATTACTAAATAAAAATTCATTACGAATCTGTATTACTATTTTAACTGTAAATATTATTCATGCATGCAGTTTTCTTTAAGTTATATTCTATTATTTGTTTATTTTTTTTTAAATAAATTACTTTTTACTTTCTTATACGAAATATTTTCCACCTACAAAAATCTTTCTAAGTATGGTTTTTAAAATAAAATAATTCAACAGTTTTTATAATAAATTAAGTTTTAGTGCCACAAGTCTCGTTTTGATTAATAAGTAAATGTCATTTTCTCAAAAATAATATTAAGCATTCCTAAAATTATCTAATGCTTTTAAAAATGTATACTAAATAAAAATTGAACAATAACTTACGTATTTATATATTTTAATAGGTTTCCAATTCGTCTATGTAGATGGTGCCAGAAGTCTCATCTTGATTAATTAGGAAACAAAATTCAAACACTACACTATATAACACATTATTTGTACTAGAACGTTCCTTTTTTAACTTAAGGTATTATATGGTAATTTATCGGAATCTTTCAGTCTTACTACAGTAAAATATTATTGAGTGTCTAGAAAAGCCGAACCGGACCGGACCAGTATTACATCTTACACGAAACTTGTCCAAATTGAAAATACTGCAGTGTATTTCGAGTGCGTGTTGTGTAAAGGTGTTTTATAATGGTTTTTAAATTTTAAAAGTATCTTTAGAATATTAAATAAATTTATAAACACGATAAAATTTAACCCGAACTATAAAACTAACATTGTTAATAACAGTAGTGAGTCTAGAAAATTCAACGAACTTTTTAAAACAACACTAAACACACTACTTCATATTGCACGCGCATAGTGCCATAGTGGCCGCCCCGCACCTAGGGTTGACAGCAGAAATTTTCTTAATATTAAACTTATAAAAAAACGGTTTAATATCGCGATTTTTTTGGTGTTAAAAGTTAGCTGAATAATAATTGATATTCAGTAAATTTTATAGTGCGAACTGATAAAATAAATTAGATTTTTGCGAAAATATTTTATTTCTAACCTTATACGTTGCATTTATGTCAAAACTCGGGTAACGGGCATGACTATTTCAGATCATAGATTCCGTTTACAAATTTCGTTTATTAATTTAGTGTTTTTATTTATTTACGTTAACTTTAAATACTAACCATGATTACTAATTTATTTGCTA